>CANYLF012129357.1:0-14958 GCA_948193215.1 Bocquillonia castaneifolia
TGCATTTGCTAAATTTATTTGCATGAGTAGTTTGGACTCAAATTCAATGAGGATGATATTATATCATGCGTAATGAATGACTTTCAAGAAAAAATTGCATGACCATACAAAAAATGTAAGACTTGTGATTAACATTGACAAAACCTATCTTTAGGTTCTTGATCTTTTATACTTTTATTATTAGTTGGTTCTTCTACTTTATTTATCTTAAAGAATCCATCAACTGTCATTTTTGTTGATAGAATTTAATCCTTAACGTAACTATTATAAATTTATTTTCATTTAAATTGATGGCGTAAAAATCACTTTAAAATAATGTGATGAGTAAAGTGGCTTTGAAAATGAGTAAATGGACTAAATGCAATTAAAAATAATAATTTAGAAATTTTTTAAATAAAAAATGAAGTAAAAGGATCAAGTGAATAAAAAAATATAAAAGTTCATAGACCTAAAGATTGATTTTTCCTTAAAATTTTCAAAGATGATGATTGAAAAAACAATATATTTATTTTTAAAAAATTAACTTGAGATCTTTTATTAATAATAAATAATCAGTATAACTAGTAGCAGACAAATAAGTTTGATTATAATTGAGAAAATAAATATAAAGTATAATATAAGGATAGATTTTTTCTCTAAAATTGATTCTCAAATCGTATTGACGGATCAATTGTAGACATGGTTTTGACTGTGCTTGGCATAACAACAAGAAACTCAATCCACTTAGTGATCAAATTGAGCTATAAATTGACTTTATTATCTTGGGACAAGTCTTTAAACGAATTTGATCTTCTAAACATCAAACGCAAATCTTTCTTCACTTCCATAGTGGAAGACAAAACTCTCATAAAAAAGACAAACACATCTCCATTGAGGAAGACAATAAAAAAATAACAACAAAACAAACATAAAAAAACTAAAATAACAGATCTAGTGATATATAGTTCATTCAGCAAAAACTAAATAAAAATATAAATATAATGGTTCATCATCGAGACTTTTATATAGTTGACCGTGGCATTAGAAGAAAAAAGAGAAATAGAGAAAAGAGAAAACGTCTAGAATCCATTTTTTTTAATTAACAATGTATCTATTTTGAAATAGCAAAATGGAAAAAGAAAATTTTTTCTAGAAATCCATACTATTAACATTTTTATAATTCAACCATAATAAATAAGAAGAAAAGAAGATGTCACTCAAAATGAATTTATCTATGGTTCAAAATTGAACCATGGCTTCAATTCCTTAAAACTTGAAGGAAATAGTTTTGATTCAGTTTTAGAATCGATGGTTTCAATTCATTCTAATTTCAATTTTAATTTCATTCTGATTTTGGTTTTGAAGGTTTAAAAAACTAAAAATTATGAAAACTACGGTTTGAAATTGAAACCAACTAGAATTACCAGTTCCTTTTTTTATTATTTATTTTAAAATTAAAATTCAACTTTAAAAGAACTGTATCAATGTTTTTTTTCTAAAACTTTTGGTTTGATTTTAATTAAAAATTGACATCTAGATGAGTTTATCCTTCATCAATGCCATGATGAAAGTTCTAAGTTACAACTCCAAACCGAAAGTAGCAACAAAAAAAATTTACGAAAAGGATATTATACCTTAGTGTGCTTTCAAATGGAACTCACTCGATTGGAATTAATCGGAGCTCCAAATGGGGCTCTGGATACCCGTAATAACAACAATTATCAATTTCTTTTTTTTTTTTTAAATTAATGTATCAAATGAAACTCACACAATCGGGGTTAGTCGGGGCTCCAAATGAGGCTCTGGATACCGTGATAATAACAATTATCAAAAAAAGAAATTTAAAATTAATGTATCAAATGGAACATTCTCTAACTACCATTAATAAATATAAAATTACAATTCATATTTAAGAAATCAAATAAAATTGTTAGAGGCCTCATGGGAGCCCAAATTTAATAGGCCATTTTTTGAGACCGAATTTAGTTGGGTTGGACATCTTCACTTGTTTGGATCGACACAATAAGGACACATTCATCAACAAACCCAAAAAGCTTAACTATATGGAAACGACGCCGTATTGATCTTACTAATTTTTAGGTGGTACAACCAAATGGCCATTTTGCGAAAAAGAAAGATGTACCCCCACCCCCCCACCCCAAAATCGCATATCTCGAAGAAAGTCTAATCTAATCTTGGAAACATAAAAATCCCAAAAATAACAAATTAAAAAAAAAACCACTACTCCTTTAATTCAAAACAATTGAACTATTCCCCTCAAAAAAAAAAAAAAATGAACTATACCTTCAAGACTAGCATCTAATTAACCCAAATCAAAACAATTCCTCCTACCAAAAAGAAAAAAAGAAAAAAAAAAAACTCAACCAAAATCAAAACAAACAAAATTACACAACCAAACCAAAATCAAAACCAAAACCAAAACCAAAACCAAAACCAAAAAAGCTTAGGCAACAACAAAAACAAACCACCCTATAGAAGCGCACTCCCTCTTATCATATCATTATCATATATTGACATCCACCACCGGCCCGAGTCTTAGCTATTTTCTGACCATCCAACCAACCCAGCAGCAGTCACACACACACAGCTCTCTCTTTCATTTATTTTTTCTTCTTATTAGGTTCCTATTTTTGAACCCTCAACGCATACCATAAATAATTTCCTTTGCTCTTTATTTTCTCTATTCATTACCCAAAAAAAAGAGAGAAAAATCTCAAATTTCACATACCCAAAACCCAATTTTCTTTTTTTTTGGCCACGGGACAGAGTTTGGTTGCCACAATAATAAAACCTCTTCCTTTCTGGTCATTAAGAACACATACCATATCATATATATCATACATATATATATATAATACCCTATTGTTATATATTTAGACCACCTCAAAAAAAAAAAAAACATAAAAAAAGGAAAATTTACCCATCTCACTGCCTCGTATTCTTGACCATAAAACATAAAACCAATTATTTAAACCATACCCAAAAACATCAACAATGGCAAAAGTTGATCTCCACTCTTTAAAGGTACATTTACTTACATAACACCACCACACTTCTACTACTATTACTACTTCTCCATTCCATTCCCCTACATGTAATGTTATATATTTTTTTATTATATGTCACATTTTATTTGCTTCTCTTTTTCTGCACTTATTTTTTTAGCTGCCCTAAAAAAATAAAATTGAAATTAAAATTATGAGTGGCACAAAAAAATTAATGTATTACTTGTAAAGATACAAACTTTCTATCATAAATCAAAGAACCCATCTTTGATTTATTCTTTAAACCTGAAATTCTGGGTCTACTTAAAACGGAAATTACTTTTGCATGGTTAATTAAATCAGGAGTTTAGGATTTGACCTACTTTTATGTCATGTATATTTCATTCACATGGCGATCCCATTTGTAGTCATGGGTTAATTGTGAATTTTATTGTAATGTAGGGTTAATTCTGTTACTGGGTTACAGTTGATTTAGGGTTTTAGCTGTTTACTATTACTATTCTTGCCAAAAAATGTATAAAGTTATAGGCTTTTCAGATTTTTTTAAAGGTGGGTTGCTAAAGGATCTGTCTGTAATTTTAGTTCTGTGGTAACTTCATTTATTGAGTTGTTTTTGTTTATTACATGTGTGCTTTTTGTACTCTCTTTGATTGTTGTAGTTGTTTTGCCTTGTCTTAATGCTACAGTGGCCTAGCCTTTTTATTTTATTTATGTCTATATATGTACATGATTGATGGTGAGGTACTCAATGCAAGTGTTTTTTTTTTTTTAGTTTTTGTTCTAGATTAAATGCTTGCATGCAATTGCTTTGGAGTACCTTTCTTGAGTTTTGATTGATGCCATGCTGCTTGTTTTATGCATTTAAGAAATTTTAATAGATCAAAAATCTTTTTTTTTTTAACTTTTCTTTTGCTGATAAAATTGTCTGGTTTAAGATTTTTAATTGAACTGTTGAAGTCGACTTCACTTCTTGTTTTTTTTTTTAAATTTAAAATTATCAATATTAATGAGTGTTAATTACCTATTCATATATAAATGTGTCCACTTGATGAGGATAGAGTTTGAGGAGAAAATGGGATCATGCATTTAATTTAGTAATCGTAAATGCTGAATTGGTGAATTATGAATATGAAATGGCGCAAATGATATTAACTATTTGAATCTTGAGTGTGGATATTTTCTTTTTCCTTTTCTTTTATATATAATGAAAAAAATATAAGTGAGAGAGGGAGAGCTGTGAAAATTACGAGTAAACTAGAGAACGCTTTTTTTTTTTTTTTTTGAATAACTGGAGAACGCTTTTCATTTATAGGTATCATAACGGGATGTTTATAAATTTCTTCAACTATTTCTTAGGCCTTCTGATCTTGGGTAATTGAGCTATTGGGATCTGTAATCCTTCAGAGTTACTGTTGTAACTTTCACCTAAAATTTTTTGCCTTCTTCTTGTTAATATTTTATTAATTTATTCTGTATATGAAGAATCACAATTTGTGATTTGGACTAGTTTAATTTTTTTTATCCAATCTTCTTTTCTTACCAACTTATGATATACTGAAGTACAAGAATCATTTTGACTTAAAAGAGTTAGAAATTGCTTGATTTCTTTTTCTAGATAAATATTGTAAATATGCATGCATCTGTTTATTATTTTCTTGATCTTTTCCCCATTTTGGGGTGGCTTGGTTATGTAACAAAAAGCACACATTTTACAAAAGTTTCCTGAATGTTTATTTATGAAGTCCATCTTTATGTGTTATAATTCAGGTTGCCATAGTTACTCTGTGTCATGTAGAAACAGGAGTCTTTACTTTAAAGTTTGTTATGTAGAAATAGGACTCTTTCTATCAGTTTCCATACCAGTATATGCTATTTATCTGTGTTGCTTCTGATTTTTTTCCATGGATTGAGTTTTTTGAACAGGGAAATGAGTTCAGAAATTAGTAAATATATTGCACACATTACATGATACTACAGATTTTAGTGTGATTATGGAAGTGCTTCCTTGTTCTGGCGTTCAATATGTTGGAGAAGCTGATTGTACTCAGCAGAATTCAGGAGCAGGCTGTATCTTTGATGGAGAATCAAATGGCTTCGAGCATGGAAAACAAGTTCAAATGGCAGATGACCGGATACGTGACTTATCAGTAAATGTGGAAGGGCCTCGAATAAAAAGGCGGGGTGAAGGCCAAGAGACAACCGGTGAATTGCCTGTCTCTGAACCCCACCAAAATGGAGCTGCATATTCTGATTGTCTGGTGGACAGTCAAAGATTATCTGGTGATTCTCACGATTTTGAAGATGATGACTTCAATGTACAGAATTATTGCATAGAACCTTGTGAAGCCCCTGATAACTATCAAGTAGTTGTGGATACTATTGAAAGTGAACCAAGCAACTGTAGAGATGGAGAGTCATCTGTTTCAGAGCCCGACTGGCTAGAACATGATGAATCTGCGGCATTGTGGGTGAAGGTAACTTTGTCTATTGTTTCTTTTCAATTCCATAAATAGAATCTCTCTTCATCAGATATTTGATTTTTCTCTCGCATTATGTGTAGAGACATAATTTGTTGATTTTTCAATGGTTCATGTCTTGTGCCTACAATTTTCCTTTTGATGTGTTAGTGTATATTTCCTTGCCCTACTCCTACTGTCTATTTGAGAATCTTACTAGGCTTTTTCCTCATTATATCTTGAAATTTGTAGCACTTATAGCCATGCATTCTTCAAATTCTTTAAATGTTATAATTTGGTTTTGACATTGAATGTCTTTGCTTTTTTGATTATAGTGGAGAGGAAAGTGGCAGGCAGGAATTAGATGTGCAAGAGCAGACTGGCCACTCTCAACTTTGAGAGCAAAACCAACTCATGATCGGAAGAAGTATTTTGTGATATTTTTCCCCCACACTAGGAATTACTCCTGGGCAGATATGCTACTTGTTCGATCAATCAATGAATTTCCTCAGCCCATTGCATATAGGACACATAAAATTGGACTAAAAATGGTTAAAGATTTGAATGTTGCTCGGCGGTTTATTATGACAAAGCTAGTTGTTGGCATGTTGAATATTATTGATCAGTTTCATACTGAGGTATTTCTTAATGCTTCCATGTTCTTATCCTTTGCAATGAATGTAGTCTTATACCTGTCTTCCTATTGTCTTTAATCACTGTGTTTATCCTTCCTACATACTGCAGGCTTTGAGAGAGACTGCACGTGATGTGATGGTCTGGAAGGAATTTGCTATGGAAGCTTCCCGTTGTAGTGGTTATTCTGATCTTGGAAGAATGCTTCTGAAGCTTCAAAATGTATAATCTTAACTCTGTGATAGTCAAATATTAGATTTTATTCTTTGTGCTCCATTACATTTCTCTCTTAAGACAAGGCACTATTTAAGATAGAATGACAAATTTTCTCTGTACCCTTTTCCTGGCCTGTTATGCATTGGATTTTGCTTTCTATTCTGCAACATACACATGCTCGTGGCAGCTTTGAAAATATTATAAATGTTGCCAATGATAATTTCCTTTCATTTATTTATACTTCTATTTTGCACAGTAGGTTCTTGGAAATTATTTAACACTAATATGTTTTCAGATTTAAAACTTATTGAATAATATTATAATCAATAATAATATTTTACACTTTAATTTTGTTTCAAATTTATAAAATTCATCATTAAATTATTTGTTCAAATTAATAAAATTCTCTCTTTCAATCTGTTTTACTAAATTTGTAAATTAAACTTCCTTAGGAATTCCAATGGTAAATGTACTAATAATTTTGGAGTGAAAATTCAATACTTCTATTTTATCTTTGGTCACGGCTTATGATGTTAGCCTTCTTTTAAAAAATAATTTTTAGTCCTTTTGTTTTCAATAACGATAACTGTGTGCTTTTCTTTTTAGAGTTGCACTCAAACACAAAACAAGTGATTTGGGAAATTTCTAGTAAAGAGCGACTTACTGGAATTCAAATTATATGAAATATGAAGGGATGTACAATCGTCTTATTTCATCGTTACAACATTTCTAATGCTTGTAATGTGTGGATACCATAGATTTGAAGTTCTGGCAACGTTTGTGATGTTTATTCACATCATAGATTTTTCTATCAAACCTTGCAAGCCTTCTTTTTTTGGGTGCACTAAAAAAATATGATCTTAGGCTGACCTGCTGTATTTACTTCTGTATAAGTTGGAATGAATGCTTTGTTGTGCTAAGAGAACTTGTGCTTGTGATTCTTTTTTCTCCATGTGAGATAGAATTAACAATTGAACTTCTTGTTTGGAAATAATTACTGCATCAATTTATTTCCTTTTCTGTGTTTATTCTTTCTGCTTATGAGCGCTTTCTTATGCAAAATATTGTATACGGTGCCCATTGAAAGTAGTGAAATAGAGCTTGTGTTGTTTTCACCCATGTGTGTTATGATGGAGTAATGCAGATTTTCCTTTCTCAACAGATGATATTTCAGCGCTACATAAAATCTGACTGGCTGGACCTTTCTTTTCAATCTTGGGTGCAACGGTGTGAGGTTGCACAAAGTGCTGAATCTGTTGAATTGCTGAGGGAGGTATGCATTGGATTGTTCTCATGCATGTTATGCCGCATTTTTATATTTCTTCAGCCCCTCAAGGATAACTCTTAGATTGCTTTACTTATTTCTGGACCTTGCTTTCCATCTGCTTTAAGCACCCTCCTTTTGGTGCTAAAGAGACAGAATTTTTGTCATCTATGACTGTCTTTGTCCAGCTCTACACTATTGTTATTGTGATAAAATATTTTAAAAATATACCAATATTATATTGTATTAATATTTTACTTTGTATTTTATGGTTGTTCCTATTATTCCTTTTTTTCTTTTTTGCTTCAAATATGAGTTCTTGTTTTTTTTTTTTTTTTTTTGATCTAGGAGTTGTCTGATTCCATCCTTTGGAATGAAGTAAACTCTCTCTGGAATGCTCCAGTGCAGCCAACACTAGGTTCAGAGTGGAAAACCTGGAAGCATGAAGTCATGAAATGGTTCTCAACATCTCACCCTGTGTCTAATAGTGGGGACTTAGAGCAGAAGAGCTGTGACAGTCCCTCAACCATGAATCTTCAAGCTAGCAGGAAAAGGCCTAAGCTTGAAGTTCGTCGTGCTGAGCCACATGCTTCCCAGGTTGAAACAAGCAGTCCACTTCAAACTATGCCTGTTGAGATTGATTCTGACTTCTTCAATAATCGCGACAGTATAAATCCCACTGCTGCAGCATTCAGTTTCTCTAAAGAGGAAGATTTTAGAGAGGGAGCTGCACCTGTAGGGTCCCCATGCAGTGTGGCTGATAGATGGAATGAAATTGTAGTTGAAGCCAGAAACTCTGATGTTATTCGGATCAAAGATGTTGAAACTGTAAATGAAGTCATGGATAAGAAAACCACAGACCCTGGGAATAAGAATCGGCAGTGTACTGCTTTTATTGAATCTAAGGGAAGGCAGTGTGTTAGGTGGGCAAATGATGGTGATGTTTACTGTTGTGTCCATTTGGCCTCTCGTTTCATTGGCAGCTCCACCAAAGCAGAGGCAAGTCCTCCTGTTAATAGTCCAATGTGTGAAGGGACTACTGTTCTTGGCACTCGATGTAAGCATCGGTCTTTGCCAGGTTCTACGTTCTGTAAGAAACACAGACCCCGGAGTGATACAACATTTTTATTAAATTCTCCAGAGAATACACTCAAGAGAAAGCATGAGGAGATGGTTACAGGTTCAGAAACCACATACTGCAAAGATATTGTATTGGTGGGAGAAGTTGAAGGCCCCCTTCAAGTGGAGCCAGTCTCAGTCATGGATGGGGATGACTTGAATGAAAAGAATAGATCAGTTGAAAAGGTTGAGCCTTCCAGTCAAGATCATAGTGGCACAGGGGTGATCAATTGCATAGGTTCATATCCATTTGATAGAAATGGCCCCTGTAGTGAATCTCCGAAGCGTTATTCATTATACTGTGATAAACACATTCCAAGTTGGCTAAAGCGTGCAAGGAATGGTAAAAGTAGAATAATACCAAAAGAGGTGTTTATAGATCTTCTAAAGGATTGTCATTCCCTGGATCAAAAATTGCGATTACATCAAGCTTGTGAACTTTTTTACAAGCTCTTTAAGAGTATTTTGTCCCTAAGAAACCCAGTTCCTATGGAGGTTCAACTTCAATGGGCACTATCTGAGGCTTCTAAAGATTTTGGTGTTGGGGAACTCTTGTTGAAGCTGGCTTGCTCTGAAAAAGACAGACTCACAAAAATTTGGGGCTTTAATACTGAAGAAGGTGTACAAGTTTCTTCCTCTGTCATGGAAGATTTGTCAGTTTTGCCGTTAGCTATTGATAATAGTTGTATTGATGAAAAATTATTTAAGTGCAAATTTTGCTTGGAGGAGTTTCTTGATGACCAAGAGCTTGGCAACCACTGGATGGACAATCATAAAAAGGAAGCTCAATGGCTCTTTAGGGGTTATGCCTGTGCCATCTGCCTGGACTCATTTACTAACCGAAAAGTTTTAGAAAGCCATGTACAGGAGAGACATCATGTGGAATTTGTTGAACAGTGTATGCTTCTTCAATGCATTCCCTGTGGCAGCCACTTTGGGAATTCTGAGGAGTTATGGTTGCATGTCCTCTCAGTCCATCCTGGTGAGTTTAAGCTGTCAAAAGAGGTTCACCAACTTAATCTTCCCCCCAGTGAAGAGAAGGATGATTCTCTGCAGAAACTTGAGACGGGTAATACAGCTTCTTTGGAAACTAACTCTGAGAATTTAGGTGGTATCCGAAAATTCATATGCCGGTTTTGTGGTCTGAAATTCGATTTGCTGCCTGATCTAGGCCGGCATCATCAGGCTGCTCATACGGGGCCAAATCTGTTAAGTTCTCGGCCACCAAAAAGGGGGGTTCGCTATTATGCGTACAGACTAAAATCTGGAAGACTTAGCCGTCCTAGGTTTAAGAAAGGTCTGGGAGCGGCAACCTATAGAATTAGGAACAGGGGTAGTGCTGCCTTGAAGAAACGTATCCAGGCATCAAAGTCACTAAGCACAGAGGAATTTAATGTACAGCTCCCTGTAACTGATTCAGAAGCTCTTGGTAGATTGGCGGAATCCCAATGCTCCTCTGTTGCAAAGATATTGTTTTCTGAGATCCAGAAGACTAAACCTCGCCCTAATAACCTTGACATCTTAGCTGCTGCACGCTCTACTTGCTGTAAGGTGAGCCTAAAGGCCTCATTGGAGGGAAAATATGGAGTATTGCCCGAGCGCTTATATCTCAAGGCAGCCAAACTTTGTAGCGAACATAACATTAGAGTGCAGTGGCACCAGGATGGGTTTATATGTCCCAGAGGATGCAAGAGTTTTAAGGACCCAGGATTATTGATGCCCTTGATGCCCCTTCAAAACTGTTCCATGGGTAAACAGTCAGCACATTCATCTGACCATCCTAACAATGAGTGGGAGGTGGATGAGTACCATTATGTCATTGATTTGCATGATTTTACAGAGAGGCCTGGAACGAAGGTCACTGTCTTGTGCAATGATATAAGCTTTGGGAAGGAATCAATACCAATAACTTGTGTAGTAGATGAGGACATGTTAGCATCTCTCAATGTCTGTTCTGGTGGTCAGATCACTAAATTACCCATGCCCTGGGAAAGCTTTGCCTATACTGCAACGCCATTGCTTGATGAATCTAATAGTCCTGATTTTGAGGTATTCTTTTACGAGTCATTGATTTCAATCTGATGCTACTTGATCTGTACCATGGTCTTAATCCAATGCACAATGCACTTTACTAAATGCATAATCACCATCCTAACACACATTTCTGGAGGAAAAAAAATAAAAAGCCTGAAGTATATCTGCTTTTTATTGTTTCTCTATGGAAGCTTTACACATTTGTTTTTGAGATTTGTGTCTCTCCTCTGCCTTTTTGATGCAGAGTTTGCAATTGGGTTGTGCTTGCCCTCATTCATTATGCTGCCCTGGTCGATGTGATCATGTTTACCTCTTTGATAATGACTATGAAGATGCAAAAGATATATACGGGAAATCCATGCATGGCAGGTTTCCATATGATGATAAAGGGCGCATTATATTGGAGGTAATTCATCTTCTTAAAATTGTCAGTAATGACTTATTATCATTGTAGATTTGATGTGCCTTGTTATTTTAGACCTTGGTTCAGCTACTGAAATCCCTGTAGTTTCCTATTGTTTTGTAAATGTGTCTGTTAGCCTGTTCCTGTTTTGAGTCTTTAGTGGTGATTGATTCATACAATGGTTTATATCTTTTCTGTTCCTTGCCATGTAAGTCATAATAGATATACATGTGGGTCCTTTATAAGGAAAACAACAAAAGGAAGTGCTATTGAGGCTTATTAGCATGTACTGTTGTCCTTTCATAGCATGATTAGCTGTCAAGGGGTTTAAGTCTATGGGATCATTAGGTCCCTACATTCCTTCTGCTAGTGAAGAATCTCGAGCATATAACCATGTCAATTTCATACTATTTTTTTCCCCATTTCTATGCACAATTGTTGTGTGAGAGGCAGATGGGTCTAGTTATTTTTCTTTGTTAACTTCCAGTCTTCCTTCGATGTATGCTTAAACAAGTGCAGCTGTGTTCCTTTCCTGGTGAAACTGAACTTCTCAATTTGTTTGAATGTACAGGAGGGCTATCTAGTTTATGAGTGCAATCGCATGTGCAGCTGCAGCAAAACCTGCCCAAATAGGGTTTTGCAGAATGGGATACGAGTAAAGTTGGAAGTCTTCAAAACAAAAAATAAGGTAATACTTTCAGTTTTTTAAAACTGTTTCGATAGCATTTATCTTGACTTACTTTTTGTTGATTTATAGGGTTGGGCAGTCAGGGCAGGTGAAACAATCCTGAGTGGCACATTTGTGTGCGAGTATATTGGGGAGGTTTTGGATGAGCAGGAGGCAAACCAGAGGCGTGGCAGGTTATACATGTTGGAAGATGTGATTAAATTTTCAGTTTTTGTTTATTTTTAATCTGTGTTTTTGAATATTGTTTCTTGCATCTCCAGATATGGTGAACAAGGCTGCAGTTACATGTACGACATTGATTCTAATGCCAATGACATGAGCAGATTGATCGAGGGACAGGCCAAATATGTCATTGATGCCACTAAGCATGGGAATGTTTCACGATTCATAAATCACAGGTAGGGAATGCAGTAATTGCTTCAGGCAATTATAATATGCTGATGAAGGGAAAAAAAAAATTTAGCTGTCAATGTTAGAGGCATTTTTAAAGAGCATGAACAATTTATTTCCCACTTGCCTGTTGATTTACTCTTGCATCTATTTATGTTGGCAGCTGCTTGCCAAATCTTGTGAGCCACCAAGTTCTAATCAACAGCATGGATGCTCAGCATTCTCATATTGGTCTGTATGCGAGTCGAGATGTAAGCATTTTTTTCCTGCTTCTTGAATACTCGTCTTGTACAAGATTTGGGACTTACGTTTTCTTGTATTACTTGGTGTTTTTGGGTCAACGCAAGGTTTTTGACTGTGTGTGCACTGTTGGATGTATTGCTAGATTTCTTGAAGGGGGCTTTAAGTGTTTTTTTTTTTTTTAAGCAGATAGCATTCGGTGAAGAACTGACATACAATTATCGTTATAATCTTATGCCTGGGGAAGGATGCCCGTGCCATTGTGGAACTTCCAAGTGTAGAGGCCGCCTGTACTAAATATTTAATAATCTTAAAAAATTTTGAGGTCTCATCTGCTTTCTGCATAAAATAAGGGGGACGACGCAATCCTGACAGGGAAGATATCTGAGACTGTTCCATTGGCAGGGGCAGGGGCAGGGGCAGGTGCAGTTGCAGGTGCAGGTGCTGGTGCTGGTATTCATCAGTTAACCGAATCATAAGTAGGTCGATGAGTGCTAACAACATTCAACATTCTTGGCCAAGTCGACGGAGATAGGGCGAAGAGTCCATTTCCGAAGCCAGGATTTTAGCTGCACTTGCAAGTTGTTTGTCTAGTCTCATTTATTTATTTGTACACGTTCTTGAGAGAGAGGAGGAAGCTGCCTGATTGTGTTGGCATCTCCCGTTTTCTGTAGCAGTGTATCGATGATGCCTCTGTAGCTGTCTGTAGGTTTTAGCTTCAAGTATAGAATAGAATGTTCCTTTTTTTTTTTTTTTTTCCTGTTTGTAGGTTTCATGCTTTTGTGGGTAGTCGGTCTTTTCATGGGATGCATAGCATACATGACATGGCCTGTTTCAAATAATTTTTGGATGCCATGGCGCATGCGGCCATCCCCATGTTTTCGGCTATTTAGCCACCCATTAACATGTAAATAATATTTGAGTAAACAAGTCGTCGTCTTATTTTTCTTTTCTTTGAAATGTTTTCTACAGGGATGCATGGACTTCAGAAACTTTGCTCTAGCCATGTCACTCTCGGATAAGCAAATGAGTATTACACTAATTGAAAGATTAAAAAGAACACAAGGATCAACAGCTTTATGCATTTGTATAATATCAAAGCAAATGGATTTTTTTTTTTCCTTTCAAGAATGTCCATCATTGGTATGATCGAACTTCATTTCTCCATGTTTAACTACAAAAAATACAAAAGGAAGTCCTACACTGAAGGTCACCAAGATTGCCATTCCTGCCAGGAGAATTCACGAATTAATGTCAAGTCACACATGAAACCATGACTCAGAAGTAAATAAGGGGGAAAAAAAAAGCAGACAGCATCCATTTTTACCATAATCAATATATCTTGTAAAACCCTTTTGCTTTCTTTCTTTTCTGGAGATGGATTGTTTTGGCTGAGATGATGATGCTTCCAAATGCAAAATCATAGAAATTATAACTAACCCACTTCCAGTTTTCTCTCTAACAACTCTCTCACTCAAATCCAAAGACCAGAAGCCAGCTTTTCCAGTTACAAAAGCTTCTATAAAAACCTTAACAAACAGGAAAATAGCCAACCCTAATGTCACCTTTGTAATCAGCCTGATCATTGCTTTTGAGGAGATTGCCCAGTTGACCAAATTAACAAGACAAGCAAAAGCATATGGAGGGAACCAAAAGTACCAATCTACACCAAACAATAAACTCAAAATAAAAACAAAAACATTGAAGAAATTTGATGCAGCAAATCAAATGTAGTACAAAATAAGTAAGAGTACCATTGTCATTTAACTGGACAGATGCTGAGTAAGCAAATATTGCAGCCATTAGCATTGAACAGGATGTGAACATGACACTAGATTTTGCCATTTTTTGGCCTTCTCTTTCGGACCTTAGGCACTAAATGGTGTTGTTGCTCTCAAGGGAGGATATAGAACCATTATAGTCAACGTACCACTGAAAATATTAAAGTATTCTTCCCATCAATACCTGATCTTATTTATTAATTTTATTAAAAAAAATTGATAGTAGTGATCTTATGCACTTTGCTCAAAATATAAAATTCTTGTTGTGCCTCAGTTTTCTACTTGCTTGAATTCAATGTGATATTTGAATTTTGTTTTTAGATTTGGCAGGATATATAAATTTGGTATTTTTAAGATTGACAAAGTCCAATCTAGTTTATATTTGACATAGATCAATTTACAATAAACATGGACAAGATTTCCATATCTGCCTGGTCCATCCAAAAACAATTTATATAATGTAAATAACTAAATGTTAGAGAATAGCGACACTTTTTTTTTCTTTTCAATACTTATAGTACTTCATTTGTAAGCTTATTTTCTAAAATTAAAAAAAAATAATTATCAAAATTTTTAATGACGGTCCAGTTACTTTGATATATTATATTGAATATTTTTAAGTATAGATTAGTAAGAGCCTTAATACCATTCATTCTAAGATATTTAAACGAAGATAGAATAATCATATAATGATGTTTTTTTTTGACATGAAATCATATAATGATGTTG
>CANYLF012129431.1:0-12862 GCA_948193215.1 Bocquillonia castaneifolia
TAATTTAAAGGTGTACATAAATATTAAATACATAAGAGTAAATGTATAGAAAAACATTAATGAAAGATAGAAAATAAATACAAAATAAATATTAAATATAAATGATCCATTTTTTTGCTATATAAGTATTTTGACTTAAAATTTCTCTAATTTACTCTAATTGAAAATTTCCTATAATTAAAACTTCTTTGCTATTATATATTTAATAGATATAAACACACCCTGTAATCTTTTTCTATGTTACATTTTAATGGAAATTAAATTTGTAAAATCACTTTTGTTTTCCCATGCGATACACACTATCTCATAAGCCCGACAACCGGAATTGGCAAATGATAAGTATATGTATGCGTGTGTATATATATATACACGTTTTTTTCTTTTTCTAATATGGGTTTGAGACTTCATCATAGGTGAGAAATTATAAGAGATAAAAAAAAAAAAAAAAAAAAATACAGTAAATAATGCAATGTAATTTTCAAAAAATGAACTTAAAAATTAACATAAGCCATAGTTAATGTCTGTTTGGAAATTTTAAAAAGACAGTTTGTTTGAAAATTTTAAGAAGATAAAAAAGATATATCTTAAACAATTTTTTATTTAAAAGTTTAAGAAGATAAACAAAATAATACTCCCTTCATCCTATAATAATAGTCCTTTTTAAAATTTTTATTGTCTCAAAATAATAGTCCATTTAAAATTTGAAGAAAGTAGCTTTATATAAATTGTCTATATTATCCTTCAATTAATAAATTTAGTTGTATTTACTTGAAAATTACAATTCACACTCATTAATTATTTTATAGGGGTATTTTTGAAAGATGCATGTTATTTATCGTCCACAAACTAATTTTCTTAAATATTGTCTTTTTGAAATTCGACTATTATTATGGGAAAGAGGAAGTAATCTTTTTTTAACGATTCTTTTAAATTTGGTTAAAGATAATATTAGTCCTTCCATCTTAATGAAATAAAAAATTGAAAATATAACTACCTTCTTTTTTTTTTTAGGAATTTTAAACTCCCCAAATAAATACAAATGACTCTCTCCCAAAATAACATACGTATTGAATTTGGGGTTTCAGTTCAAATCCTCAGTCCATATTAAAAAAAATGTTAACTCGTATACTTTATCAAATACTGTAAATAAGATAAACAATTTACAATAGTTTCTAAAGTATCCAAGTAACCATATAGCTGAGCATGAAATTTATTACGAACCTCTGGGCGTTTGTCTCAGTGGGAGTGCTCCTTCTTGCAGCAGGTCAGGTCTTGGGTTCTATCTGATATCTGGTTAGATTTTCTAATAAGTTTCTTTAGAGTCCACCGGTTACATCCCATAAAAAATAAGTGTAGAAATTTCTATATTTACTGTTAAAAAAATACTAACATTAATATATTAACAGGTCTGATTCTATAGACAATCTAACAACATGTTTAAAAAAAATTATTACGATATTTTAAGATTGAAGGACACTTTTGGCTTCTGCCCTACCGATCTCGTGTTTCTGTTCCCTATCCAAGTAAAAGCAAACAAAACAAATTAAATCATGTCTTACCTGACGTGGGTACTCTATTTAACAAGTCATAAAGTCATATTATAATTCCCGGGAAAAAATTTCTCCCTTCGTCCAATAAAATCTGATTTTTGAACAAACATAAGTACTCCTCTGTTTCATTTTAAAACACTTATTTTCACTTTTTATACATATTTGAAAGGGATAAATATATATTATTTTTTTCTTATTCTACTAATGAATGCTTATGTTAAAAATAATAAAATGTCTTTTTAGAATTGTAAGGGGTAAAAATGAAAGATTGAGCTAAAAAATACATTGGAAATGTAAGTGAGTCTTCTTGAATGGAATAAAAAAATACGAAATGGGTCTTTTAAAATGGGATAGAGAAAGTATTAAGAAAGTTAATTTAACTTGATAAAAAAACATTAATTTACTAAGAAAAAAAAAATCACAATTACACTTATTTAATAAATTGATTCCTTAAAACTTATATTGAAATTAAAGTTCACTACAATAATAAATGAAAACATATATGACATTGGGATGTCCCAATTTGGAACATTAACATTTATTGTATGAGTATAACTGTATAATGATATGCACAAACATTTTAATGTATAAATTATATAAATACCTTCATTGGGATGTCCCAATTTGAAACATTAACATTTATTGTATGACATTTTATCACAGTGCATTAAATTATTACCGATAATTTACAACAAACATCTCTCAAAACTGTTCAGATCCATTTTTTTTGAACAGAGGGAGTATATTATAAGATCGAGGCAGATAGTCTCTCTAAGAAATAAATTTAGCATTCAATAATAATAAAAAAATCCAGCATACAATGCACAAATAAATCAGGTGTGTGTGTGTGTATATTAACAAATAAAATCACTATATTTTCATGTAATTATTGTATCTTTTCTAGCAATGTCATATATCAAGTATTTAATTTTTATATTTCATATACTGATTTATTGAAATTTTATAATTTTAAATACCGACAAACTCCTAAATCAATTAAAGATAGCATGAAACTAAAAATAGTTAAACAAAATCACACCACCATAATCACATTCACTAATGTGTTAAACATGTTCATACAAATTTTAAGCCATCCGTGACAATATAAATTCTAAATATTAAATTATTTAAGTTTAATGAGTTAAATTGCTTAATTAAGGTATGAAATGGTCCTATACAAGTGTTTAGAATGTGAAGCAGCAGTGACATGAATTTATCTACATAACTTCACTTACCACATAATTTTTAATTCATTGATGTATGAAATTGTAAAAAAATTGAATAATGATGTATGACATTACCAATAAGATTAAAAAGATGGGATAGTACAATGTTAAAAAATAAATTATATAAAATATGATGTAATAAGATTATTATTAACAAAAGAAATAAAAAACTCAAGAACAATATCTCTACAATTTAACAACTCTATTAAAAGTAAATTGGATTATGGATTATAATACATTTTCATTGTAAAGTGCATTTGGACTTGGCATAATCAATATCTTGTGGAATCATTAAAGGTAGGTGTTTTTTAAATTATTTTTGTTTAATTCCACAAATCAACCGATATTAAAAATAAAAAAGGTGATGCTAATACTGCCAACTTTTAAACAAAATATTCTTGGCCTCCGTATAGCACCTAACCTCTTAAATAAAAGTCCTCATCAAAGGTTCCTTACATAAATTTTAAAATTAACGTTGTAGGGTAAGCCAAACTCCAATAATTCATCAAAATTCTTTGGTTAAAATTTAAAATATGGGACCAAAATTTCTATAAAAATGGACTACAATTTTTCGAATTTCTAAATGTCGTTTTGTTGGTTTCCTCTTGCTGCATTGGCAATTTTTATTTAGTAATTATCTACAAATCCAAAGTTGAGAAATTTAAATTTTAAATAGTAATACTATATGTTTAATTAAAAAAAATAATAAAAATAAGCACAACACACTTACGTCCAAGAAACTGTGCCAACTTCGCTTTTTTCACATGAGAACCAGCGAACTTCTCCGTTCCCTCTCACGCTTTCCACATGATCTAACATCAACGAAACTGTACTCACTGTTTCAGTTTGCATGAAAGAAACCAGTGATTGTAAAAGATAATAACTTATCTGGGTTGCCTTGCTTTGCCTGGTCCAAAGTTGCTTAATTTACATGTAAAAAGTAACTAAACTTACCGAGATGGGAAAAAAGTGCCTTGAAGTGCAAGAAGTCCTCTTCTTCTACTTTTTGCACTTGTAGACACCTTTTCTTATCAAGAAACTTTGAAAAAGGCACTCATCTTGGTTTCTGTGCAATAATGCATTCCCCCATTTCTTTTTCTTTTCTTCTTTTTATTTTTATGTGTTCAAAAATTTGTTATTTTTTTGAAGATATCTGATATGGGTTTTTGTTATGGAGTGTGTTAATGAAGGTGAAGTAGGGTTAAAGATTAAATTTTTATTTTTTGGGCCTTCCCCTTTTGTTTTCTTTTCTTGAGAGTTTGATATGAATGGGAAAAGTGGTTCAGATGTTGTGGTGGTTGGGAAAGTTGTGGTGGTTGCTGTTAAGGCATCAAAAGAGATATCAAAAACAGCTTTGGTCTGGGCTTTGACTCATGTTGTTCAACCTGGTGACTGCATCAAGCTTCTGGTGGTCCTTCCTTCACTCTCCTCAAGTAATCTTTCTTCTATATATCATCACCTGTTAATTCCCTTCTCCAATCGTATCAAAATGTTGTCTTTATCTGTTGAAGTAAATATATATAATATGGCATTTATTATGTTTCTCGATCAGAATTGCCTTCATCTTTTAATCGCTTATCTTGAATTTATTTTAGAAACTCTTGGTCAGAATTTTACGGGTAAAAGTACCTAACTTCTATCCCCTGAACTTCAATTGAAATCAGAACGCAGGATTAATTATCATCGTCTGATCAAATCTAGGAATTGAATGGTATATGATGAATTATTGTATCCCCTCATAGTAGCTAGCTAGGACAGTGCATGGGACTTTGGTTGGAGTTATCTGTTAATTATAGGCAGGCTCGTAGCATATAAACATCTCATGAAGGCTTACTAATCATGTCACGGTCATTGAAATTGAGTTTAAGCCAAGGGCTCTACCGCTCACCCCTCTCTCTATCTGGTCATATAAACTGCTGAAATTGTTTTTCAGGCAAAAAAGTATGGGGTCTCTCAAAGTTCACCAGCGACTGTACTAGTGGAAGCAGGAAGTCACCATCAGGAACTAAGTTAGATCAGAGAGACGATATATCAGATTCGTGCTCTGAAATGTTGCGCCATATCCATGATGTTTATGATCCTGACAAGGTCTGGGAATAAATTTCTTCTGTTCTAGCATCGACCGTGTCTTTTTTTTACCCACCCCTTTGCTTCTTTTTCACAGATAAAAATCAGGATAAAAGTTGTTAATGGTTCAACATGTGGAGTGGTGGCTGCTGAAGCCAAGAAGGCTCAATCTAACTGGGTCATATTGGACAAGTAATAATACGATGTAAACCTTGTTCTCTTGCATGACATACAACATAGACTTGCATTTTAGCTTTATGAGAGCTTGCAGTTATGTGACTATTAACAATCTGTATGTATATACTTCCTGCTGTTGACAGACATCTTAAACATGAGAAGAAATACTGCATGGAAGAGCTACAATGTAATGTGGTGGTCATGAAACGGTCTCAGCCAAAAGTGCTTCGCTTGAATTTGATCGGGTCACCAATGATGCAACCTGAAGTGCCTTGGGTTTTGCCGTTGGTTATGGAACCATCTTCGAAGGAGCTTGATATAATAAAAGGGCCTTATGTAACTCCAGCAAGTAGTCCAGATCATGAATCATCAGTGACGACAACAGATGTTGGAACATCTTCAATATCAAGCTCAGATCCGGGGACTTCACCATTTTTTCTCTCTGGAATTTATGGGAGCCAAAAAAAAGAGCATTTATCATTCAATGAAGAAAATCAAAGTCAATGTGAATCTGATTCTGATGCAGATAGTGATAAGCAGGCTACTCCTTCCACAAGGTTATATTTTCAGCCATGGATGGATGATAATATGAGTTCCAGTGGTGAACTTACAAAAAGTTTGCTGGATGGTTTCCCGAGATTCAAGAACACATTCATGTACAAAACCGTGCTGGAGAATTTATCCAAATTAGACAGGGAACCTGATGTTGAAGTTCTGAATTATAGAATTGATCTGAATGTTAGCAAAAGTGTAAGGGAAGCAATTTCCTTGTCTACACATGTGCCTCCTGGTCCTCCTCCATTATGTTCGGTATGCCGACATAAGGCTCCTGTATTTGGAAATCCTCCCAAGTGGTTTACTTATGCTGAACTTGGTCTTGCTACAGATGGATTTTCAGGAGAAAATTTCTTGGCAGAGGGTGGATTTGGTTCTGTTCACCGAGGTAACTTGCCAAATGGCCAGGTGATTGCTGTGAAGCAACATAAATTGGCCAGTTCACAAGGTGATCTAGAGTTTTGCTCAGAAGTAGAGGTCCTGAGTTGTGCACAGCATCGTAATGTTGTGACATTGATTGGATTCTGCGTGGAGGATGGAAGAAGATTATTGGTTTATGAATATATTTGCAATGGATCATTAGATTCGCACCTTTTTGGTAAGGAAGTTCGTTCTTTTATAATGCATCTTAATACAGTATTATTACACGTGTTACTTACTTATAAGATGGATGCTTTTCTTTTCTTGGACCAGACCAGTGAAAATAGCTTACTGATGCCCCTGGCTTCATCTCAAACTCAAATGCAATAAAACATGTTTATCCTATATATCCCCTGATCTATAGCCAATGGAATTAATTAGCTGGATTTGGTTGTGTGGAGTTATTTAGAAATCCATGGATGGTGAAGTTAATATGAAATGAATTTGCAGGACATAATAAAGATCCACTGAAATGGTGCGCACGACAAAGAATAGCAGTTGGAGCAGCAAGGGGGTTGAGATACCTTCATGAGGAGTGTAGAGTAGGATGCATTGTACATCGTGATATGAGGCCTAACAACATCCTCATCACCCATGATTATGAACCATTGGTATGTCTCACCATCGAAGCTATATTTTGGCATGTGCACTTGTTTTCTTCTGTTTAGAAATGTAAGTCAATGTGTAGGTTGGAGATTTTGGACTGGCAAGGTGGCAGCCAAATGGAGACATGGGAGTTGAAACAAGAATAATTGGAACATTCGGGTAATAATAATATTTGAATGTTGTTTTGATGTGTGAACTGAGTAATAAATAAATCCTAGCTGCGTAGGTATTTGGCACCAGAATATGCACAAAGCGGCCAAATCACAGAAAAAGCGGATGTATATTCTTTTGGGGTAGTGTTGGTGGAGCTAGTTACAGGGAGGAAAGCTATTGATATAAAACGACCAAAGGGCCAGCAGTGCCTAACTGAATGGGTATGAGCTTTAGAGAACATGACATGTTTGATAGGAAGAAATACACTACATTTTTGCTTTTGATGTTAAGAAGCCATGCAGTTTGCTTTTTTTTTTATTTTATTTTATTATTATGTTTATGTATGTATGATATTATTATTATTATTAATCTGTTATCTTGGTGATTGCTTTGCTTATGTCAGGCACGGCCACTGCTAGAAAAGCAATCAATTCAAGAACTCATGGATCCACGGTTGAGTAATTGCTACTCACAAGAAGAGGTGAAGAAGATGCTGCAGTGCGCGTCATTGTGCATATGTAGAGATCCTAATTCAAGGCCTCGAATGTCTCAGGTACGTTACATATATATAAAGATGTTTCTTTTTTTTACTATATATATATATATTATAATGAGTCACTGCATAATTCTGAAAAGTGATCTTGTTGTGTAAATTAATTAAGGTGCTACGGATGTTGGAAGGGGACGTTGTTATGAATTCAAGCAAATGAATTCCACATTTGAACTTTTCTTGTGGATGTTAAAGCCCAAAGTTGCATAACAACAACAACTGCTGCTGCCTCCTGGATAGGTCTTCTTTTGCACTTATATAATATATTTATGTAGTAGTAGTAGTCTGTAGTCGATGTAATTTATTATTTCTCCTTTTGTTCAGGGTGTGAATGAAGATTCTTTGGTTTGTATAGTTAGACGATTTATTAGTTATTTAAATTTGATGAGAAGGAGAGGGAGAGGGAGAGGTCAATTAGGTGTCAAAATATACGTGTTCTTTACTTGCATTTCCTTCCCATTGTCAAGATTTCATTATGGGGATTTTACACAAATGTCCAGGCCCACAAACTTTTTTTTTTTGTAGAAATACTCGAAAAACAAGTTTGTAGAAATACTCGAAAGTTGTTTTGACACTTTTTCTATTATGGGCTTTCTATACTTTAGCCATCAAACTTTTATTTCTTTCAACTAGGTCCTTAAATCAATGTATCTATTACATCATCACACCGATTATAAATTTAGCATAAGCTTGCAATCTAGCATTCAAATATAAAACAGTGTCCGGACTAAATTCAATTAACAACTCTCCAATACTTCTTTCTTCAGTTTCAACACTTCTAATCAAATCATTTTTGAAATTTTCTAATTCTTTATCTGTAAAATCTATTTCACACAATTTAACACATATTTTTCAATACAAATCACTCATTTCTATTTTCTTATTCTGATTCTCCAGATCACACTATGGTGCAAGAGAAGAGCATACTAGAGTATTAATAGAAATCAGACAGGCTCTGATACCATTCAAATGAGTTTGCTCTTATGTGGAAAAGAAAACAACAAACAAATTTTTTTTAAACAAACAAAGAGCTACTTGGGGATCTTTATTCACTGTTTGATTTATTTTCTAGAATTCCTATGCTCTTTCAGCTTCTGGTATTCGTTCAAATATCGAGAGCTAGCAACGAAACCCAACGGTTCTCTATTCTTGAGAAAATAATTTTCAAACTCACTCTGCCTAAGAGTTGATTCTTCAAAATGCTTAGAGAAACTTTTTAAAGAATTATTTAAAGTTTCTAAAGATGCTTGTAAAGAGTTTGAACGATCAGTAATAGAATTTAATAATCCTATCACTGGTTCCTTGCCAAAACTGTGATCAAGATGAAAGCAATCAGGATGAGAACAATTTTCGCTATTCATTCAACACATAACTTTTACTAATAAAAGTTCAAGTATATACCTTAATGTGAACAGGGTCTACTAAGCTTCCGCAATAGCTTCAGCCTGCTCCACGCTCGTCACCAGCAAGCCTTCTTTTCAGTTGGAATCTAAAGAAGTTGAAAGTTCTTATGTGCTCTCACTGCCCTAATCTATTGGGACTTACTCTCAGCACTCTTTCAAAAATAAACCGATGTGAAGACTATAAGGTATAGTAGTAGAAATATTTTCAGAGGATTTTTCAAAAGCTCTCTTAGTGTTTATTTCCGCTCCCTTTGCTTGATTGGCGAAAGGGTATATATAGAATACATAGCTAGTGCCTCTAGTTCTGTTTGCCAGGTCAATACACACTAATAATTAAAAACACACAATAATGCATTACTGGTGTCTCTGGTCCCATTATCCAACACATGCTACAATATCTTACAGATAATATTACAGATAAGAAATCCTATCTTCTAGCAATAAGATTGTGACACGTGTACAAAGAGTTTCTTCTTGTTGATAAGTGCCTTATCAGAATTGCTAGTGGGATAAGCCACATCTCCATTATTGTCATGCCAATTAAGAGTGGGAGACAAGCAGGTCCATGTCCATCATGTCCATATCCTAAATTGGTTGGTCTCGTATTATCTTCTCGTCTCTTTCTACTATGATGTGTCTTTCTCTATTTTTGTCTTTCTTTTTCCAAATCTCCATCATTTCAGATTTGAAGTTTAGGCATGGATCTTTATTTAACATCCTCAAGAACAATTCCCTTGCTCTTTTTCATCCATTATCAAATCCCTCATCGCTGTTAACAAGTAACTCTTCAAATTCCTTAATTTCAATGGTTAAGAGATTTTTGGACCGGATGATAATAAAAGTTTTATCATCTTCAAGAATGTAGCTTTGAGGATCATATGCTACTTCCTCCAGAACAACTTTGAAGAATTCAATATGCAGGGCCTTACTGGCTAGTTTAGGCCCCTTACACATTTCCCATCTTAATTTTGCATTATGTTTATTATATATCTTATGAGGTTCACCAAGCTTATTGTTTGAAATTGGATTGAGTTCCCAAATTTGATAAGGGTCTAATGTCTTTCCATCCCCATCATACTCCATAATTATGCTTGTGATTAGGATTGTAACAAATCTTGATGATTGTTTGATAAAATTAAATGCAGTCTACACAATTCCTGGAAAATTGTCTCATGGTGCTTTTAAATCCACTTCAAGGATTGAAGTTAATCCTGTTTCGGTGAATTCTAAGCTTTCCACTGCCATATCTGCTTCTACCTGCAATTTTGGCCATCCATACGCTTGCCAATGGATATATGGTTATAACATAGAACACTCTTTTAGAGAGCGATCTATCGATTCTTCAACCTTTCCCTTCTTTGTGTATCTTGCATCAGGAGGGAGGTATTGAACCATATACTTAAGAAGTTCCTTTCGTTCCTTTACATAGTTAAAGAAAGTTACTTCTTCATTTGAGCAGAAACCAAGTTGTTTTTCTAACCTTTTGATATAGATAGCAACCCCTTCTATAAAGTGTGAAATTTGGTTGAAATCTTTTCCAAGAACTCCTCCTTTTAATCCTGCACGTAACATATAAGCGTCATCTGACCTATCTTATTGTCATCACAACAATAGAGCCACATTTTTTTTATCAGAACTTTGTTTAGATATTTCTTCTAACTGGTTCTCAGAGTTCTTGATTAACTCATAGAATCCTCCGATATCAACATATCCAGATTCTTTGGGTGACTCCTGTCTCTTAGGAATCTCATTTCCCCAACCTATAGCTTTTATGGACTCTATAGGAACATCAACTGAGGCTGGTTTCGAGTACCTTGCTTTAAAATCATATTTTTCAGAAGGTTCTCCAAGTGTATCCCATTCAGAACCATCTTCAAGAAGATCATCTTGTGAGAAGTCTTCTTCAGGATTGTCAAAAGACTCTTCTATACAAGGAGTTTTCTCGGATTCCTTATCTTCATGGCTAGTTTTGTCACCAAAGGTCTTAGAATACTCCTTCAAAGATGCTTCTCTAGCTCGGGTGTAATTTTCCTCCCGAAGTTTTATTGCTTGTTCTTTTGTTAACCCAAACTTAGCAACGCCTTCAGCTAGATAATCTTTTTCACGCTATGTGGTTTTTTCATTCTTTTGAATCAAAGGCTTTTTACCTTTTACATTAATCTTTTTAGGATAATCAGTTCTTCTGAACTCGCTGGTTTAACATTTTTAGGACATTGATTGGATATATGCCCGTAATGTTTACACCGCCAATAAAGGATATCTTTCAATGCCTTTGTTCTTTTTGCTGTCCTATTTGGACCAGAGCTTTCGCTCTCATTTTCTTCCTTTCTTTGCCTCTGAGGACACTTCTTCCTCGAGTGTCCTTCTTTCTTGCAATTCCAGCAGATCTTGTTTTTTACAGCAAGATCCATCTGTAATATCATAAAGTTCACGAGAAAGAGAGTTAGATGTTGCATTTTTATTTGATGGAATATATTCAATATCAAATATGTAATAACTAAACCATTCTTGCAACCTCAAGAATCTAGTTTGTTTAGCCTCTTTGAAGTTCAGATTCATAAACCTTTTTACATAGGTCGAATCAGTTCTTAATACAAATCTTTTAGGTGCCAAGAAAATATAAAAAGATTTCATACCATTTTTTGCTGCTAATATTTCTTTTTCATGAATTGGGTAATTTAATTCTGCACCTTTAAAAGTTGCAGACCAATACTTACATATAGGTTCAGGTTTTCTTCCCCTAATTTTAAGGACTGCTCCCCAACTATTATCAGAAGCATCAGTTTCTAAAACTAACTCATCCTTATCAGAGGGTAAATTTAAACATGGTAGGTTTTTCATTTTTCTTTTACCCTAAATTACAGCTTGAGTATCTTCATCATCCCAAAACCAAGGTTTTTTATCTGAAGTTTTCTTAGCTATTCTCCCTAGGTCTTTGGATAGATCTTTCACGAATTATCTAGCATAGTTAGCAAGCCCATAGAATCGTTGAGTTTGCTTCATATCTTATAATTCATCAGGAAATTTAATAATTTTCTCAGAAATATGAACTATATTTTTCCTTTCGTGATTTCTACTCCTAAAAAATTTATCTTTTCCTTAAACTATTCTATCTTTCTTTTTGAGAGAATCATGCCTTCCTTTCGAATGATATTAGTAACATGTTCTAGATGACTTATTTGTTCCTCTTCATTATTACTAAAGACTAACACATCATCAATATAGATAACACAGAATTTCTTCAATGCTTTAAAAGCATTATCCATTTTTCGTTGAAAAATTCCAGGGGCATTTTTCAATATGCATGGTATAACTAACCATTCATACATTCCTTGAGGAGTATTAAAAGCTGTTAAAGGAATCGAGTCTTCTTCCATTTTTACCTGCCAATATCCACTCTTTAAATCAAATTTAGAAAAAAAGAGAAGGTTGTTTAAGACTTATCCTATTGATTACATCCCCTGCCGTGGGAATCTTATAGCTATCATCTTTGGTAGCTTTATTTACCTGACGATAGTCTATAACCATCCGTGCTTTACCTCGCAGCTGCTCTGCATGGTTAATCACCATCAAGGCTGGACTAGAGTGTGGACTATCACTATCTCTAATCAATCCCTTTTCAAGTAATTTAGGAATTTGTTTGTCAAATTCCTCAATCATTTCTTCAGAATATGTTATATTCTTTGATTTAATGATAACACTAGGGTCTTTTAACTCTAGCTTGGTTTTTATACCATTTAGGAACCATAACTTTAATGAATCATCACTAAAGTTATCTATTAACTTGACTAAAAACTTATCCCATTTTGTTCTAGCCAAATTAATACTTCGTGCAATAGGTTTTTCTATTACACCTGATTTCAGTCCCAATTTTTCATATCAAGTGGTATCTTTAGTATCTTTATTCGAGTTTTTCCCAAATAAATAATCTATCCATGATTCACCATGCTGTGCTCGCACTCTGTAGGCTGGTTCACATGGGATAAATCCACACAACTCAGATCTTTTTACTGGATAAAACCAAAAATTTTAACTTGAGTTTTGGTTTTTCTGGAGTTGTGATTGTAACACCTGTAAGAGAAATTGAGTTTTCATCTTGCACAAAGAGACAATTTTCTTTTTGCCCTTTTAGAAAAGCATTTCCTTGTATAAGAT
>CANYLF012129505.1:0-11529 GCA_948193215.1 Bocquillonia castaneifolia
TTTTTTCATACAACTAAGTAAAAAGGAAGAAGATCATCTCTTAATAAAGTCGAAGAGGTGTGTTTTGCCAGTAATGCTACATACTCCTTATGACTACAAATGGATAGAACATATACATATAATAAAATCGATCGAAAAAACTGAATCGAACTAAATTTTATTGAATTAGTTTGGTTTGATTTTTATATTTTCAAATAATTGATTGATAGTAGAAGAGTGACCAGTTTCATACCGAATCGAAACAATGCTCAAACTGTAACATCTAAGATAATTTTACCAAACATAAAATATTAATCAGTTATCAGTTATTAGCAACAACTATTAGCTGTTAGTTATCGGCTACCAACTTAACTAAAAATGCTGAAATCCCATCACATAAACAAAAATTAGTGACTCTTGCTATAAAGTAAATACCCTGTCTATTTATACTTTTTTAACACTAGTTTGTACTCATCACATGTGTTTCGAGTGGGATAATTTTATTTTATTTTAAAACTTAAAGTAGAATTGGCTTATTATTTTTTTTTACCTATGCACATTATTATGTGTATATTTAATAAAAATTTTATAAAAATAAATTATTAATAAAAATAAATAATTATTATACGAGCCAAACCAATAACAATTCGATTCGAGATCTCCTGTATCATATTTATACTTGAAATAAAATTAGTTCATGGCTATGGAAAATAAAATATCCAAATTAAACAATAAAATATCCAAATTAAGCAAAAATAAAAAATTCATGATAAAAAAATAAAAATTTATATAACTTTTTTTATTTTAGGTCTTTAATTTTCAATCCATATTTTAATAGCTTCAATCTTCATTTATAAGAACAATTTTTTTTTAAATCTAAATTTTAATCTATTTATATCTCTCAAGATCTAACCTTAGATGTCCACAAGTCCTAAATGGATTGTAACTTGTTTTAATTAATTCCAAATAGTTAATTCTTTGGAAATTTGAATTTAAACCAAAATTGCACATGTATAGTTTATGACTTGTGACTAACTTTTCATGTATTTAAAGTCTTCAATGGCTACAAATTCTTCATGAAAGTTGTAGACCTAGATTTTCTCTTGAATTTAAGATTTTAAATCACTCAATTCCAAATCTTCTAGTTGAAGTTATGCCCATCGAAAGTGATGCATTTTCAAGTTGCGAATTTCACATGAAAAATCTAAATTTCCTACAAAAACTCAGTATGAATACGAATTTAATTAAAATAAACTAGTTAATTAATATTTCTACTCTAAACACAATATAAATAACCTAATTAAATTGATCACTAAATCGACTTTAAATAATTAGTTCGCGATTTTAGAAAATAAACACATCCAAACTAAATAAAGAAAAATTAAGAATTCATGGTAGAAAAAACATAATTCATATCCCTTTTAATTTTAGGCATTTAATCTTAAATCCATATTTTAATTGCTTGAATGATGGAGAGATTTGTCAAATTAGCTTCATTGTCAAATGGTTACGACTTTCTTATGAAAACTATAGATCTAGATTTACTCTTAAATTTATACTTTTAAGTCACTCAATTCCAAGACTTTTAGTTGAAGTTATGGCTCGTCAAAAGTGATTCACTCTCAAGCTATGAATTTCATATTTAAAGTCTGAATTTCCTACAAAAACTCAATATAAATACAAATTTAATTAAAATAAACTAATTAATTAGTATTTCTAATCTAAACACAATTTAAATAACCTAAGTTGATCATTGAATAGACTTTAAATAATTATATCTTGAGCGGAATAAATATATTTCAGTCAAGACTACACATGGTTTTTTATTTGTGACTCACTTTTCAGGTATTTGCAGTTTTTAAATGCCCATTACTTTTTTTATAAAAGTTATAGATCTCGATTTTCTCTTGAATTTAGGTTTTTATGATCATTCAGTCCCAACTCTTTTAGCTTAAGTTATGGCCCATCGAATGTGTTACACCTTCAAGTTACGAATTTCACGTTAAAAATTCAAATTTCCTTCAAAAACTCAATATAAATACAAATTTAATTTAAACAAACTAATTAATCACTAAATCTACTCTAAAAATAACCTAACTAGAACACTCAAACTAAGTAAAAACAAATAATTCACGATAGGAAAATAAAAATTTATATATAAAACTTTTTAATTTTAGGTCTTCAATTTTTGACCATGCTTCGATAGCTTGAAATAATGGAGAAATTTATGAAATTAGCTTTATTGTAATTTTAGAGTGAGAAGAAACAAAGTTTATATATAGGAAAAAATTGCTTTATTTCTTATGCAATTTGAGTTAGGATAAAATTAATAACATGTAATTCTTTTTTTCTTGAAGGTTAATAATAATAATAATAATAATAATAATAATAATAATAATAATAATAATAATAATAATACTTATAATAATAATAATTTTTATATTTTAATAATTAAGATAAGGAAAAAATTGTTAATTAATAATTAATTGAATGGGATAAATTTTCCATCCCGTTTAACATGAGCCGAGCGAGCCATCCCATCGGGCATGCCTGAGACCCATTCATCAAATAAGGCCGATACCATAACACAATGGCTTTAAGTGTCAACTTGTGCTTGAAGTTGTATCCAAATTTTGATGGATTTACACACCAATTTATAAAAATAATTAATTACACCCAATTTATTTTTTAATCACGTAAATGTTCCAAATTACATCAAAATTTATCGTTAATCTTATAACTAATGTTAATATAATAAAAATAATAATTTTTAAGAGTAAAAAATAAAAATAAAAGTGAAAATACCACTAAAATTGTATTTTTTTTCCTTATCTATTGTCAATTATAATTTCAATAATTTTTTTTTGTTTTAAAAAATAATTTTTTATTGTTTTTATAATAATATACATTCTATAACCTTTATCAATTTATTTTCTATTTAGAGTACTATTTTAAATAAAAAATTTGAATTTGATAAAGGATAATACTATATGTCTCTAGTTGAGACATAATTAATGTGTCTCAATTACCATACAAGATGTATAATTACCATTCATGTATATGTCAACCATCATGATTTGAATAATAACTACCATTGATGAATTAAAATTAGATGTAGATGATAATAGAGAAACATTAATTGTGTATCAATTTGAGACATGTGTAGTATTATCCTTTGATAAATATCCATTTATTTAAAAAAGAAATTAGGTGTAATTAACTATTTTGACAAATTAATAGACTAATTGATTGAAATTTAAAAAAATTTAAACTAATTAGATATTGATTACAACTTAGAAAGCAAATCGACCCATAGCATAACACAATGCATGGCAATTTGGCAACATCCTCCTCTTCTCTCCTTGCATAGTTTTGTCAATCGCAAATGATAACGGATGAAATCCTTGTGCCCTGCCTATATGGTAAGTGAACTTGTACACCCAAATTTGGCATTTACACAATCATCATCAACCGATCCATTATAGGAAGGAATGCCCTGTCTCAACCAGGTAGACATTCCTTGATTAAGTGTTTAGATATCATGACATGACAAGCATACAAGGAATGTAAATATTGTTTTTTTTTTTGAGTTATTATATTTATTTATTTATTCATTCAAAATTGGATTCCAACCTTATATTATTAAGTTTGTCTCAACCAACACTGAATTATATCTAATTCTAAAGACATATTTTACAATGCTTTTTTTTTTTAAAGTATTGTTAAGAAAAATTACTTGTCATGATAGCTAATTAACCCTGCCCCCATGAACTTTATTTTTTTAACACTGAAATCCTGCTCCGTGAATTTATAATCAGCTCAAGATTTCCTTTATATTCATAATTAATTACTTGATTATCATATAATTAAGGAGAAAAATATTTTGTTTTTATCACAATATTGATTGGGTATATATGATTTTCGCCAACTTCATCTACCGCATATAGAGGATTTCATGCCTTATTTGCAATTGCAACGCATAGCCAATTTAATATTGTTTAATCATAAATATCGATCTGTTGGTCAATGATGCATAATATATATATTATTCATTCTCCAATCCTCATGACCTCCTTAATTCAAGTATATCAACATGTTGATCAAAAGCATAAACAAATTAAGAACATGTAAACAAATAAATACTAACAACATAGAAATTTCCATTATTAGATGTTGCTTTTTTTTTTTTCCCCTTCTTCTCTTTAATCACAATATCCCAGCAAAACACAAGGCAGATGATGTAATTAATATGTAATTCATAATAATAAAGAAAAGTTGTACGTGCAAATAAAACTGTTCCAATAATCAATTATTCACAAGAAAATAATTTAAAAAACATATTGTAACATCAAAAACAAAAATATATATATGTATAAACTGCAGCTACATATACCCTGTTATATGTAATATACATAGAATAGTACAATCAAGAAATAATTAATGGAAAGAACTAATTAACAAGAGAAAAACAAGACTCAGAAAAAGAAAAAACTACAAACAAAAAAAGAGAGAGATTAATAATTAATATTAATGTTTCTGGGTTTTCTTCTGATACTTGTCTTTGATCCAATGAAAACCAGAAAGAGTACCTTGTTTAACCTTTTTAACACCAGTAGAAGCAACTGCTTTAGTCTTCTCGAGCCCTTCACCAACCTTCTGCTTATATTTAGCAGCAGAATTACTTGTGCTGCTGTTAGTGTTCTTGTTCTTGTTCTGATAATCATAAACAGGATCGGGGCCATTGTCCCACTGGTCAGCCCATGATGTCTCGTAAGAGTTGCTCATCTCCAAGATTTTGACAGAGAAAAATAATATTATTGATGATGGAGAAGAAGAAGAAAACAATATACTATAAAATAATTAATGTAGAGAAGGATTAATGTAATGAAGAATTTTTTATGAGAGAAAAAGATTTTATAGAGCAGTAGGAAGGAGTAGGAGATGTTAGAAACTCGGTCCAACTTGGAATACGCAGGCAGGGGGTTCCTTCCGTTATGTGTGTGGACTCGGATTTTGGACTAATCTATTTTACACGTGTGTATTATTATTATTATTATTTTTACATCATACAATTTTACGTTTTTCTTTTATTTATTTTTTTTCGTGGACATATATAATTACCTTTTAATATTTTCATAGGTGAAGCAATTATTATCTTTTTGGGAAATAAGTTTAGAGGCTTCATGCATGACGCATTCCACCATGATTGAGTCGGCAAAAGGGGCAAAGGATATTGGATGAGAAAATTTATACTTGAAAGAAAACACTTTCTGTTGGATTTAAGACTAGGTCATTAAGCCAATTTTTTTATACAAAAAGATAAAGTCAATTCATGTACTACTAGATAAAGCAGTCTTTATATGAAAAATGTAATATTTTTTTTTATTTTTTGATGAATGAAAAATGTAATATGTAGCAAGGTTTTAAAAACTAGCCTAATAATTCACCTGAAAAATCATAGGGTTAGGATTAGAGGTTAAACTGAGATTAAACCGTTGAATTTAAAATACATGTGTGTACACACACATACATATATATTATTTATATTACATAATTAGACATATAATTAAAAAATAATTCAATATATAACTAATTAACTATAATCAAATACAATATTTCAATTAAATATCTCTTAAGAAAACAAGTTTTTCAATCTTAAAATTAAATAAATTAATAATAGAAGTTTTAAAAATGTAAATGCTTTATAGTTTAAATGAACAACAAGAATCTATTTTAAATTTTTTTAATGAAAGAATATAGTTTAAAATTTTTAATCTATAGAAAATAAGAAAGAGACATGCTTGACTCATTAAACCGTGACTGGATTGATCAAATCATAATTCAATCAATCGATTCAAAAGGCATTTAATGGGTTTGTACTAAAAAGGATTTTAAAGGACGACTGCACCTTCCTTAAGATTAGTTCTCAGATTTACAAGTTGAACTGGCTGGACCGGATTTGAAAACCATAATTATAAAATGAGAAGTAAAACTTTAGCTATTTAATTTTAAGTAGCTGAATTTTCAAGAAATTAACTTAAAATGTAATTGCATTAAAATAATCTTAAATGGTATATGTACACAATAGTTTAGCATGATCCTTTATTACATTCAACATTGGAGAAAGAAATTAATAATGGTGAATTTGTAATGGCAAATTATGTATGGGATAATAATTGACAATTTGACAATTACAAAATTTCTAGAAGGCTCAAAGAAAATTGGGATTATAGATAGCTTGTAATTCTAGAAGGATCGAAGAGCTTATTGCTTAATTCAATGTTTTTGACTATAGAAACCCCTCTCTTAGTCACGCCCCCCCTTAATTTAATTGGTTAAAAAGAGAAGTATTAGACTTTCAATTTCTTAGACCCCAAAACAAATGAAGCTCCTAGACAAAAGGGTACAATACATAGAAGCTTCTTTACCCAATTGGTACGCGTATTGATAAGTAAATAATATCTATATATCCATCTAGTGTCTCTACATGGTAAATACAGCCTTGCTTAATGGAAAAGTCAAGCATTCACATTCATGTAAACGTCTACTTTATTCTTTCCTTTTAGTTCCCATATAAGTAACCTAACCTTACTAATTAACGATCATAACAATATATTTTAATCCAACAATGTTACAGAAGGGTCTCTTACATTTGATTAAATTTCAAAAAAAAGAAAAAGGGTTTCTTATTTAATTTTTTAATGTACAGGAACTTACAAAGAAAGATTGTAGGCAAAGGCAGCTTGTGTAGAAAAAACTTGTCCACTTAATGACATTATCCAAGAAACTCACTTCCATTTTACTGAATCAGGGCTGCGCAGGTGCTTGCCATAGAGCCAGTTGGATATAAGTAGAGCATTTCCTTCACTTTTCACTGCAAATTTATTCCGGCTATTTTGCCAATCATTTGTGAGCTTTATCCAGTCTCTCCTCCAATCCTTTAATGGGAAATCATGGCCATTCTCCAAACTCTTGATCAAGTACTTGAAATATATAGCTGCTCTGGGGCCATAGTAGTCTCGCAGAAGACCGCTCCAGTACTTGTTTCCTACATCACAGGAAGCATAATAAGAAAAAAAATTAAAGTTCACATCAAATAATATTCCACAATTTTCTTATAATTAGATGACTAGGAACTCCACATAAAGACACATTTAGAAAATATTCTTTCAAATATGTTAATAAAAAAACACCATTTAGATATTGTCGATCGATCTCCTTACCATAGTCACGAAGAAGACTTGCTTCATCTTCTGTGTTATCAAACCACATGGTTATTTGAGTTCTTGCGTTCCATTCAAACTGCATTCCATAACATATTAATTATTTTACAAAGAAAAAGAGGTTCTCTTCATGTTCATAGTTATTTTAGTTTGGGAGGCTCCTCACTTGTTTTTCTTGTTCTTCATCTTGAGCTAGTTGCTTTGCACTTTCTAACCAAGGTCCCAGAAGAAACCCCTCATGGCATCCTAACAGCGTGTCCATGTCATCAATAAGATCCAGAAATTTCTGACTCTGGATGGCAACTCCATTGCCGTCGTTTGACTGGTAGGATCCTAGAACCTTCAAGAAAAGCTCGTTTGCATATTTTGCCAAAGCTTGTCTTGTCAGGTCAACCAAGTCATACCTGAGGAAACAACAGCCAATACAGGACAGATGTGCACCATGAGAAATCAAAAGAATGCCACATACCACAACAGTAAAAAACGAAGCGCAACTGAATTCCATAATGCTAACCTATAAGTGCTGCTTCCTGACAGTTCCTCCCCACCAGCGATGAAAAGTTCTAAAGCATGTAAAACTTCAGAGGTTGAATACCATAGGTGAGGATGATCATACGAATCAGAATTTTCTTTCAGGACTGTCCTCCTTGACACTGGTTTACCTTTGTGGTGATGCCTCTTGTGATGTACTGAGATCGAAAATGGATCGACATCTGGAAATGCTACTATTACATCCCTGTTTTTGTCCTGTCCAATAGTAATTAAGGTTATTTGGCTTCATAGAACATTGATATCCTGGGAATTATGAACAGCTAAATATAGCACTAGAAATTTATGGAATACAAAAGCATGCAATTGGGATTGAGATATTGGATGGATAGTCATAACTGACATCAGTGTTGGTCGTGACATTCATGGACCCAACACAACTTTGTAAGTAGTGTAAAAATATTTAATATCCCCGATGAAAATAAGGGCAGTTGACATACATTAGAAACACAATCTGAATTTATAAAATGGCTCCCAAGCGGGACATTCTGTAAACATCTCTAAAGAGGGTAATGTATCCAGTCTTTATCTCAAATTGCAAGGAGGTCATTTCTGTGGTTTGCTGCTCTGACCTCTCGGTCATAATATCAATTTTCAAGCTCTAGTTTATGTGCATTTGTTAAGGCAATGACTCTGTGTAAACAGCAATATGCCCACACTTAGAATATAACATAAAGAAATGATTTGAGGTACTTACATAGGCACCATCAGTGCAATTGTAAACTGTGTGATATAGTATATTCCATGCATCTTGTATTGATGAGACTGATCGACCATAGCGCCTCGTTGAATATAGATCAATCCATGCCTAGAAAAAGGAAGAGTTATTGACAATTTCAAGCATGACCTTCCCTACCAGCTGATCCAACATTGCAAACATTTTATGAACAAGAAAAAGAAAAGAAAAGGTAAAGATCTGAAAATATCACTGTTTCAGAATATCTTAATATTTGAAATCCAGAAATCTGGATTTTGGAAGATTTGAAATTATTGCACAATCAACTGAGCAGTTAAAAAAATTATTTAGAAGGCTACTTGTTAAAGAAAAGAAAGAGGAGAGTCCATGAACACAAATGAAATTTGAATAACTTTGGGCATTAAGAGAAAGCTTGGCATTACCCTGACATCAATTTTCTCACGTTGAAATGCCATCTCAGACATGAGATCATAGACAACAGGGTTCTGTTCTATACCCTCCATTGACATTCCAACACCAACCTTCAGAAAAAGAAATACCGCGAATAAGAATAACAAATAAAAAAACCGGCAATATTATTGGCCACGTCATCTGCAAAATAATTATTTATTCCGAGAGCGTTTGCTGAGGTATGAGTATTACTTATGCTCATTTGATTCCATTAATGTCATCATGAGGCACAAAGATGCCAATTGGGACCATATGTATATACGTTGTAAATGAAGTAGCTTCTATGTACAGCATTACAACTTATCTATAGCTTCATTCTTTGATGAGAGAGTGAAACAAGAGAAGTGAATTTTAAGATCATACAGAAAAGTGAATTTTAAGATCATACAGCGAGGAAATTTCAGGAGCTCTATTGTATGCTAGCAAACTACAAATGCAACCTCTGCTTAATTGTTATGGAGGTTTTGAAGCATCAATCCATTTCGTCATCAATTAGATTCATCAATTCATTAAGCATTGCAGAGTGACTTGTAATTTTCTTATTTTAGCTTCAACGTCAATAACACTCAAATGAAAGATCAAAGCAGAAAAGAACATTTTGTTCATATGACATATAGGAAACCTGAGAGACTAAAATCTTGCAGCAATAGTATGTAGTGACAATATTTTGCAGCAGTGTTATATAGTATGGTGGGGCCATCAAACCATCTCAAATTTAATTAGAATTGGTTAGATCTTGCAAGTTCTGTAATTAAGCTTACCATTGTTGAGTTTTCACTTGTCCGAGCTTCAACTGGACCAGAAGCTACTGAATCTAAAATCCCATACATCTCTATATTACCTGCAAAGTTGTGTAGCATACACCTGCGAAACCAAGCACCAGCAAAAGAAAGTAAAAATAGGGCACAGCAACCGTACATGTTAGCAGATTTATAATTAACTTGATAGGCACCTTTTCCTGTAACAATGTGAAAACTGTCTCACTTCAAAGAGGTTATGAGATATTGGTTGAGCACAGCCACTAAAGACTTTACATCCAATGCAATTACGAGAAAATTTTAATATTCCTGAGCAAGCTAAAATTAAAAGAAACTGGCCCATCTGTCAGATAAATTGTCTTGTCATGGTACATTGCATCCCCAAAATATATACAAGCACAAAAACAACTCACTTATAATCTATATGGGATAAATCCCTTGACAAGAAGGTTGGATGTGAATAAAGTTCTTCATCTATAACTAGTTTGCCTATTATCATTCTTTATGTATCTAGTTTTTCATGCATAAAAAATTAATTTCATTAAATGGAAACATCAAGCTGCAAACAAGCATGTTACAATAAATGCTGATTAAATTATGGAGTGTGGTTAACTTTGTAATCAATGAAAACCGGCACTTGTGGACATAGTTAATGCTTAAAGAGGACTACCTGGAAACTAATTTCATCAAGGAGTGAAAAAATGAAAAAAAAGAAAAAGAAAAAGAAAGGTGAAGCCTACCAGATGTAAGGAACACCATAAAACTGATCTGATGTCATCCATATGGGTTTCACTTCAGCAAACAGATCAAGGACCACCAACTTCCCCACTGGTACAGAATGTAAAAGTGCCTGTAATGGAGTATAGTATATTGTGAATTCACATAAAGAGTGCAAAAGGGAGAACTTTTTTTGTGTTTCTGGTCAGGTATTATCATCCGAGAAAGGTTGCCGCATTGTGCATCTTACTAGAAATTATCATCAGCTATCAACATCTTTTTTCAATTCCTTTCTCATGTTCCATAAATTACATCTTTCCTTCCCCTTCTATGCCTTACAAAATTTTTAAAACAAGGATGAAAGAAGAAGCTCAAATTTGATGGTTTCTGAACATGCTAGACCTTGATATGAACTGAACTATCATCATATACCTTACAGGTGATACTTAAATGAAAGGGCATAAACATAAAATATTTGAGTAAAACATATGAATGCAACAAAGAACACCCAGAGTATCAAAATGCTTAAATAAGTTGCTATAACCTTCATTTGTGGAGGTCTCCAAAAAGGATCATAAGAGAACAGCCAACCCTGCAGAATAAAGACACAGAAAACAAAGGCCAAAGTCAAATGAGGTAGATAAAGATTGAAATGCAATTTTAGAAGATGAACTAAATAGTTTAGTTGACACATTGTTCCTTCACCTGCATCAACCAGACAGCATCCTTATCACCACTTTGCAATCCCTTAAAGACTGCTGCGCCTAATGATGAGATGTACTCTGGGTCATCAACAGGAGGTGTATTCTCATCAAAAGTGTCACTGCAATGATGGTGGATTTACTAAGGCTATGCAATAAACTCTTGTGAACTTTAAACTGATTAGTTTACAGGATGCAAATTGCTTATTGCAAAATAAATACAAAAGCAGGCAGAATCATACCAATTGTATACATGGCTTGTTCTTCCATATTCTGAGCCGGAAAAAAATAATTTCAATCATAACACCTCAGTGCATATTCAAATTTGCTTAGCATGGAGGAAATGACTTTTGAATAACCATTCTGATCCAGATTAGCATACCTTTCAGTTGCTGCTCAATAAATGCTCTTCCAATCTCAATGAACAATAGATCTGTTGCATCAAGAAGATAGGT
>CANYLF012130803.1:0-12531 GCA_948193215.1 Bocquillonia castaneifolia
TGGTCTCGTATCCCATTTGTTAACAATAATCAGGCAGACCTTACCTTCTTTCTCAATCCTGTCAGATCCTAGAATCCTGGAGTATTCATGCAATGCGACAACAGAACACAAAACTCAAAAGAAGAAAGATAACAAAGAAAACGTTCAATTGCATTTCTGGATGGTGATAAAAGAAATGGGAGTACTGGGAATTACTCCCACAATTTCAAAATATTAGTCTTTTTGAAAATGTCATTTGTTTTAAAATACTCCCTCCGGTCCAAAATACCTGTCACGATTTCAATGTAGGGGACGCCCATTTTTACCATTTTTACTTGTCATTTTATATTTCCAACACAATATTTAGCTAGTTTTTTCACTTTTATCCTTATAATAAATATGAAAGAGAATATTATATCACCACTATTTATATAATTATAATTAATAAGTTAATAAGGGTATAAGAGTCTTTCTCATAGTGTATTAATGGTTTTTTTAATTTATGTGTTTTGTGTAATGGTGATAGATATTTGTGACCGGAGGGAGTAACTTTTAGTGTTAACTGTTAAAAGTACATCAAAACTTAAATCAGTCCCTGGGGATGATGCTTTTCTGTTTTGGATTATATGCTAAGATTATTGGGATATGCATTGTATCATGGCATTTGGTGCCAATGTCTTTAAAGGAAAGTTGCTTGCTTCATTAATTATGAGTGGATTGTCAAAAGCTCATGTCTAGCATTTTCTTCACTTTGCAGGTATGATGTTGATATGTTCCTCTGCCACAGGTACCTTCCATCTGGTGAAGCTGTAAGTATCTAAACTGCAATATGCTGAATTTTCCATTCAATTACTATTGTATATTAATCAGAAATTGAGATGCAGTGATAGAACCAGTAATATTTTAAGACAGAGAGTTGATTTATTAAACTACGGACATAATTACAACCCAATTATCTTACCTTAATGTCCTAATAAATCATTTGATTTTTTTTGTCATTTATTAAAGGAAGTTCTTGTTAGATTTGTGGGATTTGGAGCTGAGGAGGATGAGTGGGTCAACGTAAAAAATGCAGTGCGAGAACGTTCTGTCCCACTTGAGCATTCAGAATGTCAAAAGGTGCAAATCGGAGATCTGGTCTGCTGCTTCCAGGTGATAATGATATCTTGCATGCTTGAGATTCTCTAGATGTTAGACCTTAGAGCTCATATAATCAAACTTTAATTTGATTAGGAACGGAGAGATCAAGCCATATACTATGATGCTCATATAATAGATATTCAAAAGAGAATGCATGACATAAGAGGATGCAGGTGTCTCTTCTTGATTCGATATGATCATGACAATTCTGAGGCAAGTATCAAATGCATGCAACACTGCACATTTATTCTATGTTCTCCTGTTTGGTGCTGAAATTTGGTCTATCCTCTGTTTCTTTCATTCTGCCAGGAAAGAGTCCGGCTTCGGAGACTCTGTCGCAGGCCAACATAAATGTATATTAGGTATTTCGGTTAGTGGACCAATTTTTTTTCCCATGCAGAGCCTATTTTTTTTCTGTTTTTCATCATAATAGGCTAGGCGGGGGTGTGAACTCATTGATAGTTTTCTAATACAATTTTCCCAACTGTAATGAAGGTAACTACTGAGGCAGAGAAAAAAAATACAGTAAAAGAAAATAGCAATACAGCTATTTTATCGACTTTAAAAGCATTATTATTTTTGTATGCTTTATCAAAAAAAAATATTTATAAAAATTTTAATTACTATTTTATCAAATAATTTTGTGATTTATTAATTTTATATCATTACTGCACTTTCTAAAAAAAATATTTTCATTAAATTATTAATGATTAATTTTAATTCTATTTTTATAAATCTTGCATAGTTTATATTAATTTTGATTTAATATTATATAACTTTGACATATTTAATGATCTTATGAGCTTATTTGAAAGAAAAATAAGTTTTAGAATCAAAATTAATTTTACTTTTTAACAATTAATAAATTTAGGTATCAAATTGAATCTTATTGTAGACGATCAAATCCTTACCTCCTAACGAAGGAGAGAAGAGTAGTTGAGTTGACATTTAAAAAGTCAAAGGACGATTAGTAAATCAGACTAAACAGTTGATAGTAAAAAACCCTGATATCAGTGATTGTTGATCAGATAGTGCTACATGGATTGTTTAACAGCTAGTAGATATAACGTTGCAATTGATGATGGGATCTCGAAAGCAAGTTCAGAAGTTACATCTCTTGGTACATTAAAAATCGCAAACAGCCATCATCTATTGGGATATTTGCAACTGAACCTGTTGAAACCTGATTGGCAAGTTCAGGATTCAGACCTCAATCTACTTCTACTACTGGGTCGTTAAACACAAGCCGCGACTTACCAGCAAAAAGTAGGAACTCGCAACTAAGTTAAAGTTAATAATAGGTCCAAACGGACTATAACATTGATTGCATCGCCACCACCAATTGGAACCTGAGTGGCAAGTTTCAGAATCTACTCATCAACTCAAACCATGGACCACTATACCAAATTAATCAACATCTCACGAGTAAGACTGGAATAACTATTGATGTATGATCACTACTGATTTCTCAATTTGTAGCCTTCTAACAGTTTCCGCTACTTCCATTGTTGTCCTTGCAATATCTGTATTGAGTTGCAATTCAATTAAAAACTAAAACCCTATAATATACTACCAAGACCATGAAAACCTTGTTAAGAAAATATTTACCAAAACCAAACAAACCTGCTAAAAATATTAGATGAAGTTCTTGTATCTTGTTGAATGCATCTTGAATTCTTTTCTTCTCATCAGATATATGAAGATGATTACAGAATCCTTTAACCAAAGCCCCGTCATCAGATCTAACTTCCGAGATCACCATCTATTTTATTGGCACAGCCATCTCTTACTTCTGGTTTCTTCCCGCCTTTAGGATTTGCAATATGAGAGGTCTCCATCTTCTACTTCAGAATAATTGCAGAATAAAATAAGGTTTTTATACAGCTTTGGATTCAGGAACTAGAACTGGATGGCCCTTGATTGTATCGGTCCCTTAGGAGAATGCCTAAGGTATGCATGCAATTCAGCCCTTGCAGCAATCTGCTAATGGAGACATAAGCAGAGTTGTAACTTAATCATATATTAATCACAAAAAAGTTCAATTAAAACAAAATTAAATTGAGATGCTAAAAAAGATACAAACAGGATTCAAACACTATTCAAGAAACTGGTTCAAACAATGTTCAGAGTTTTAATGCATTAAATCAAGCATCGAAGGAAAACCGACATTCAGAAATCTATTCAACAAACACGTTCACAAACTGGTCTGCTAAAATACATGGCTCATAAGTTGCCTTCTACCAAGAAAACATATGATACATGGGCCCTCTCTGAAAACGATTGGAAGGGGAAAAAATACACCGTCATCCATAGAAACTATAGGATATTAATATAGTGCTGTACATAAATGCAAAAGAAACCCGCTAAGAAACAGACCTGCTTTGAGAGTTTTTTTTTTTTTTGCTGTATTTTCAGCAAGTCAACTAGGAGTCGTGTCAGTCCCCTCATTTGTATCAGAAGTTATACTTGGCCATGCCAGGCTTGCAAGAGTCTATCAACATCCCAAAAACCTCAACTGCCTAACCAGAGGATGTGGGTAGTAGCTGCATGCTTAAAGTCATGCTTTGCAGACCAGTAATCAGTGGACATCACACACAACATCCCCTACCTTTAATCTGTGTTGAATACAGTATGAAAAATTGAAAATGATAGCACATGCTCAAGTAAGATCTAGCGGCCTGAGTAAACAAATAAAGGTAAACAGGTCATTAAATGCATCTCCCTAGTCACTCAGGAAAGCATTTTACAGGTTGGCTCATGCAGTGCCCATGAGTCCATGGCTCTCTTGTACAACGTTTTTATACAGTAAAAACTTAATTACCAATAAAGGATTTTAAAAAAGTAACATAATAAAATCACATGTAAATATGGGAAAGATGGGGCATGAGGGTTTAATGGGGATTGGTTTCAGTTTCTGCAAAGGTCCAAGCCAGTAGACAAATGAGCTATGCACCAGCCTTCCAAAAAAGTGGCAGGTAGAGATGCTGCATTTTGTTCCACACAGTGAATTTCAGCGTCAAAAATGCACATCTTAACAGAGTGAATCAAATCTCGACACCCAAAGAAAGTAAATGAATGATTCAACTATTTTAGTTTGTAGTGCGGACAACCAAGGAGCCCAAAAGTGATGTTACTTTTTTCATCTTCAACCACAAATAACATGAAAATGATAACATAAAACCCCTCGAGGAATGAAATCAAGCTTAAGTTAATTGACTTGTAATAATCCACAAAAGTAAATAATTTTAAAGCATATGCGACTCCATTTTTCAAAAGCAGATTTGCAGCCCAAAACAAAGTCAGCAAATAACTGGAAGCACTATATAAAACATGGCCCGCATGTCAAGCTCAGGGATCCTCCTAAGAACAGTGACAATTATTAACTGAAAAATTTTAAACAGCAATACATAAAACAAGAATAACTTGTGTAGAAATGAAACACAAATTATCTTGTTGTCGACAGTGGTGATGCCAGAAAATTTATTCAGCTTGGTAAAAAAAACATGGAGCGAACAAACACATCCCACAAATAGATTTATCACTGTCAACCAAACCAATTAGTAGAAATGGAACACAAATTATCTTGTTGTGGACAGTGGTGATGCCAGAAAATTTATTCAACTTGGTAAAAAAAAAAATACTTTCCTTCCATTGAATGTGGCATTATTTTTTTAGAAGTTCCGTTAAAGTTGGTATTTCTATATTTTTACTTAATTTATTCATTTGCTATCCCTTAATTATTTTTGAAAGTAGTATTAATATTTTTAAAGCAATATTATTTTTCCAAAGCATTAATTATAATTAAAGATAAATTAGAAAAATAGAAAATTCTTCCTTTTTTAACCATACGAGAAAGAAATAAACCAAATTTAAATGGGAGAAAATAAAAAATTATAATCCGACCCCATATATTTATATTTTAATAAAATTTCAGTAGGGTCAAATTTGTAAATATGCAAAAATTTTACTACTGTAATATATAAATTTTTACTATTATTATAATAAAAAAATTGTTCAGTGGGATCTCTGCTTACAAGGTGGCATCACCACTGGTGGTAGATTTCTTCCCTCTATTTTCCCTTTGAGAAGCTTTTAATAGACGCTGGGTAGTAGTAACAAACAGAATACTTTACGGTGTGGTGTTCTGCTTTAAAATGCATATTGGTTTAAACAGCGCTTAAAATCAACTGGTCACCAAGAATGCAATCGCAACCAAAGTTGGGAATCATAGGGAAAAAGATCACAATACACAAAAATAAGTGTTCAAGTGAATAGTAAATAAGGGAAATAACAAGGATGTGATATCATCTGTATGAAGATGACACCATCAGATCCAAAATTAATACCAATAGTACACGGAAATACCAAGCAATAAGGAAAATATACAATTTACCAGCTAATTGCTCCAGAAACCAGAAAGCCAGGCTGGATGCTTTCAAGCCATTTGAACATGAAATGGTCCTGGTAGTAGAAATATTTAATTAATACAATGCACCAAGAAAGCACTACAAAAGATCTGCCACATTTCAAGCAAAAGGACTTACCAAGTAAAAAAGATGATGTTGGTCTCAGGATTGACAGTCGTTGAGCAAAGAGGGCATGCCACCTAATTATCAGTGTCGAACTTGACTAAAATGTTGACAATTTAACCTTCAACCCACTATCATACACTGACTTCAAATATGCTCACATTATCAAGCTACATGCATTCAGAAGCAGTAGAAGTGCTTGAAACATGGATGTGTTATCACTTATAAACAGTACTATAAGAGTCCAATTAGAATCTCAATTATCAAATGCAACCCCTACGCCAATAGTAAAGTCAAATGCTCCCGGCATTCAAATAAAATTACTATACAGTTACTCAGCATACATAAAAAGAATCTGACTATGAAGATGCTTAATACATAAAAATAATATCTTATCTATAAAGATGCTCACTCATAAGACTCCCTAAATTTCAAAATTATGTCATTTTGGATTTGTATTCAGCTGCAAAGAATATAAGCCTAGTATGGTCATATCTAGCAGGAAAACTTCAATGGGACTAACCATGCCATAAAACGGGAGCAGACAGGATAAAAGATGGTAAAGGTAAGCTGCTCAGAGCAACAGCACAAAAGTAACTCACACAGACCCTCATATATCATAAGCATAAAATAACTAATATAATAGCGAACAGAAATTACAAACTTTTACTTTGAAGTATACAAAATAGGTACATCTTCTGTCTTTGGGTCATATTCAGATATCCCATAAGCACGTGGATGAAAGATCATAGGATCCTTAAGTCTAAAAAAAGGAATTAAAAAGATAAGTAGACTCCATGACCGAATGCCTAGAGCTCATTGCAAAATCATGACAGCACACTCTTGAGAGTACCATTTTCTAATGGAAACATGACCTGTGCACAGACCTTCAACTAAGTGACCATATTTATAACTACACAAAGTTCGTATGCAAGGTAGGTAATCAACTCATCCTAGTGGAGAAAAGATCTCAGTCGGGTCATTAGCATTCTATGCAATTGAAAGACAGTGCACAGGTATTTGTAATAGGTGCTAAGTGCTGACGATCATAAAGAAGAATTTTGCATACATAAGACTCCATAAGCCGTGACGCATCATTTTGAATTAAGCAGATGCTTGATTCACAGAGAAGGGCCATTAGTGGTGAGAACCATCTTCTAGGCAATACATGGGCAGAGTCATGATAACCCCAAGGGTATCCCTCGAAAAAACTTCAGTTGTTCATGAGACGGTTCGACCATAGCAAACTGATGCAATGTAAAGATTCTTTGCCCATTTCTCCTGGTGGAAATAAAAAGAAGAGTAAATAAAGAATGCTATATTATCTTTATAGAGAAGATGCAACTGTATAAATCAAAAACAGAAACAAAATTATCAAATGAAAAATGAACCTTGACATGTGTACTAGGAAAAGCAGAAGTTCGAAGCGTCTCTTGGGTTTCATCTGCTGGTTTTCTTCGGGGAACACTAAGAACAAAAGCAGCCTGGTCCCAAGTAGCTGCAGTTGAAGTAATACGGTAACCACTATCCCACCTTCTATGAATTCCTTCACTAGGATATAGGAAATCTAGCTCCACAACCTATAATTCAAAGGTAAAAAGAGGGGTATGAAAAACCACCTTAATTAACATAGAAGCAATTTCATTGTGCAAAAATTTTTGAAGTTAATGAAACCTGGTCAGAGAATCCAGCCCCGCGAGACATAACAATTGCCCATCTACTTCCAGCAGTGGCCATGGCAGTGACATAAAAACCCTCTCTCCATTTCTTATTAATCCACTTGAAGGGGAATGAATCACTGACTTTATAGGACTGCTGTAGATACTGGGTTCCTGAAATTCAACAATGCAAAAGTTTAACATTAATTAATAAATGCCAGAACATTGCTTCCCTTTTCCCCTAAGATATGCAACACTAACCTTTTGACATCACAACTAATGAGCTTCCATTGTTAGCTCCTGCAATTGCACTGATGTAGTAATTCTTCTCCCATTGTTCCATTATCCATTCCTTCAAACATCGAGAAGCAAAACAGTTGGATAAAATTATCAAGCCATGTATTAAAAGATAAGCGCATAGTTTGAAACATCCAAAACATAGAGTGCAGATAAACAAAGTGCAATTTAACATATTACAAACTCAGAAAATAGCTGTTGATTTGCCTCATCAACCATCTGTACATTATTCAACACACTAAACCAACCTTGTGAAGAAAGTATGGTGAAAGTTCATAAACTTGAGCACTGAAGCCAGTTCCAGCATCCATAATTAATGCCCATAAGTTTGAGCAAGATGCCACGCTGCTGATAAATAGGCCATCTTCATTTCCTTTTTCTATGTGTTGAGAGAGTCTCATATCAGCCACATTGTAGTGATATCTGCAATGGAAAATAAAAAACATAAACCACACAAACTTTCTATCTTTTACATAAGGAATGAAGAGAACAGCGTGCAACTCTAAATGCATACCTCTGTTTCATCGGGCGGCGAGCATTGTAAACACTGATCCATTGAGTTGCAGGCATCCCCATCCGTACCTTTTTCTTTGGCTGTTCATCTTCTTCCTCCTCCATTGTTAATCGTCCCCTCTTATGTCCAACCTGATATATAAGCTTCATAAAAAAAAGAAACAAAGAAGCAAATAGCTAACTCAGTTTCCAGATGATTGGACAGAGGAGAGTTTAGCTCAACAATCAGTGAACAATAATTTCTGGATGAAAAAACCAAAGCTACCTTCTGAGCACCATCAGTGTTTATAGGCCTAACGTCTGGATTTGGACCTACAATCCCATCAAAAAGGGAGATATATTTCGCATAATTTGGTTCCTCATCGAACTTCAAATTTACGACATACTCAACAAACTGTCGGAAAGGTTGGGGACAAAAGCAACACAAAGTTTCTGGGGAAGTGGCCATCTTCTTCTTGCAAACCAGGAAACCTTTATTTTCCCCCTGAAAAAGTTTTTTCTTAATATCATCAGACTCACTGAGAAATTAAATTTTATAACAATTCCATGAATTGCAGAATCTGCAGACCTGATATCCTTGCCAAGGCAATCGACCACGGAGAAGAAAAATAAGTGTGTAGGCAAGGGACTCCAGGTCATCTCTCCTACTCCCTGTTCTACCAAGATGAGCATGAACACTAGCATACCTCACTGTTCCCCTGCAGTGCAAGATTATTTTGCACCAGGAAGTGAAAATTTTGAGGAAAAAAATAGTAGAGATGTAAACATAATCCTGAACTACAATGATCAAATAATAGAAAATGTTCATTTTACCTAAAAACATCCGGCCGTTGATCATATTCCACGTGCATGCCAGTTGAACTATCTCGCCACCTGGTTGCTGTAGACCAAAACAAACATAATTACTAATTATCAGTCATCTTTTATCTCCCAACAGAAAAAATATATATATAAGTGCCACAAGGACTAAAAGCCACTCAATAACTTACCCAATCCAAGGTCAACCAGAAACAGCTTCTTTTCTTCAGGAGTTCCAGGCGGACCAAGCAAAAAGTTCTCAGGTTTTACATCCCCATGCACGTATCTGTCAGAACAGAAGCAGCTTTGTTACAGCAAATTCCCTATATGAAGAGGAAGGGAGAGAGGGAAAAGCTATTTAATTCTGAGTTAATCACCAAATGTAATTCGCACAGACTATTTGGAAAAATTATACTCAGACCAGCATTAGAACAAAGTTATAAACATGAATCTTAGCAACAGAATTGTTATTAGATAGAATTACCCTCTAGAGTGCATCTTCTCAAGTATGGAGATTGCTTCAATAGCAATGCATGCAACCATTTCAATGGACATCCTGAAATTGCAAAATAACATTTCATTGTCAAAGACTAAGCAGTTGATTAATTCATATAATATTTAAAAAAATTGGCAGCCAACTCCAAAAGAAACTTACGTGTGTGAATTGTTATTCCAAACATCCCACAAGCTAGGCCCAAGCATATCCATAACCTACGATAAAGAAAGCGTATCATTCGAGCACTAAAACAATAACTTAGAAAGCTGTAATTCAAGTAATAGTCACAGCATAAGATCCAAAACAAAGATGTGAAATCTATCGATGCCTACCATGACATAGTAGTCACCCTGTCTACCTTTGTAATGAACTCGTGGAACACCATGACTGCCTCCAAGCGCACTACACAAACAACAAAAAGGTCATCACCTCACACAGATAATTAATCCAAAAGCACATAATACCAAGAGACAAGGGATAAAGGATTCTCACTTATAAACTTGCCATTCATAGGGCGGTCCATAATTGCAACCCTTGCTACTTCTGTGCTCGAATTTCAGCGCCACCTGGAATTTACACAACCCAGTTGACGCATTAATAAAAAAGCCCATCAAGCAAGTAGTGGTGTAACACTTTATAAGGCAGGACAGACCTCTACAGCTCCAGAAGCAGTGGGACTAATACGTCGGCCAACATACACCTGGCCAAACCCTCCTTTCCCGAGTTTTCTCTCTATTCTGTACACCGGAGAACCTCCAACTTGAACCTGTTACGATCAAACCAAACCAAAACAATTTAAAAGATTACATTGCTTCGGCCAACAAATTACAGTGTCATTAGCACTCTAAATTACAAAATACCTAACAAAACAAAAGGAATAGTTAATAATAATAAACAGAAACAGCATTATTATTATTATTATTATTGTTATATAAATAAAAACAATATTCTCTAATATATATATATATATATATATACACTCTTTATGTCTAACCTTCTCAGGAAGAGGAGCGGTGCTTCCTTCATCTTCAGCGCCATGACCTTTATCGCCGCTACGACCACCACTATCGTACTCATCCATAGTGTTTTTCCTCTTTTAACAAAAACGGCGTCGTTTTATTAACTCTTAAAAAATTATTATTTCTAATACGATTATCAAAAGCGATCGAGTTCTCTCTTTTTATTCTCTGAGTTTCTTGTACAGTGAGCTTAACTATAATCGGATTCAGATTAGGTTCTTCAACTGTCAGATTTCTTCTTCTGAATCGGTCTCGCAGCTCTGGCATCCTAAGATTTTCGGCACCGGCGGCGGTCCATGACAGTAGATAGATTCATTAACGTTCTTCTAGAATCATCCAAAGTTATTATCAAAAAAAATCAAAAAATCGAAAAAATATTTTTAAAAATGGCAGAAATGGAGAGAGGAAATTAGGGTTTGGTAAAGTTGATGAAATTTTAGAGATCTGTGGAGGGAAATGGAAAGAAAAAGCGATTCTCTTCTCTTCTCCTCTTTTCTTTTTGTATTTAGTACACAACACACGGGAAAAATAAATAAAAATAAAATGAGATAAAAATGAATATATAAATGAGTAAATAAGGTTATGTTGTTATGTGGGAAGAGCATTTTTAAAAGTCATGTGGAAGTGAATTATTCTTTATTATATAGAGTTTGAGTAAAAAATTATATTTTAATAGAGTCTTTATTTTAAATAATAAAAGATAAAGAGTTAGTTTATCTCTGTATAATTATAGAGCCAAAATTATTCTTTATCTCAATTATTTATTTTAGTAAAACTTTAAATAATTTTATTTACTCTAGTAAAATTTTAAATATTGTATTTATCCTTTTTTTCTCTAGTAAAATTTTATATTTTTTTAGGTACGGTAAATCAAATAACTTTAAAAAGATAAAAAAAATAAATTAAGAAATATAATTCTAAAGAGTCTATTGGTTTCAGATAAAAATTTAAACTCTTTAAATAATAATATTCTCTTTAAATAAAAAATATGCTCTGTAATTTAAAAAAAAAAGCATTAGATATGCTCTAATTATGTTATTGTTTGTGCCTTTTAGTTGATTTTTTTTAATTTATTTTATTTATTTTTATATTATTCTTATAATTTTTTACTTTTATTGAGTGAATCTATTGATAATCTATGATATCTAATGTAGGCAAAAAGGTTAAAAGTTAAAATACAAAATTAATTTTATTTGTTTTCTAGTCGAGGTTTCGGTTTCACATGCCGATTATGATATCTTTATCACTGAACTATATCTTAGAAGATAAATTTATTTATTATTTACATCAAAAAAATCTAAAATCTATAAAATAATATTGTTGGATAATAAATTATCACTTTAGTCATTAATTTATCGAATAGTATTTTAATATGTTATCGTTGGCTGAAATTATAAAATTATTATTTAATGGTAATTTTAAGTTATGAAATATTCAAAGTTTAAAATTACGATAAATAAATAAATTACATTTATTGTTAAGTATGGTCAACCTTTTGAAGACCATTAAGGATTAGAATTTTAGATTATACTATAGCTTAAAATAATTTATAGATTAAAACCATTTTTCTATTTGGGTTATTAATTTTATTTTTGTTTTACTGGAACTTTATTTTATTTAAATTTAGATAAAAAAATTAAGAACATGTAAAGCCTTATTTATATAAGCCAAGTGTTTTTAAGGGTAGGTTAAGCCAAATGAAGATAAAAATATCATCATTAGTGGACAGATTCATATATAGGTATGTATGAACATGAGAACTTATGCAATCTAATTATCAATGTTAACATCAAGAATTGATGATGTGGTTAATAGAAACATGCTTGCATACGTACAAATCCAATGTGAGAAAAATTACTGTTGATGTTTATATTTTGAGTAAAACCTTTTTAAATAATTATAGAAATGGACAAGTAATACAGTGGCAGATCGGAATACTTGTTAAGAAATGAGATTTCAAATTTCAAATTTTTAATGTCATGTGTTTTTTTTTAGTAACATGGACCCATATTTGTGAAGGGAAGGGTCAATATTTATCCCATTTCGCATTTACCGTACGGTCCATATAAAGATCGCAATTTTACCCATAGCCGCGGATAGCA
>CANYLF012131183.1:0-11409 GCA_948193215.1 Bocquillonia castaneifolia
TGATGATATCCAGATTTTAAATCAATCTTTGAAAAGATACATGAACCATGCAATTCATCCAACATATCATCTAATCTAGGAATAGGATGACGATACTTTACTGTTATCTTGTTGATTGCACGACAGTCCACATACATCCTCCGAGTTCCATCCTTCTTAGGCACTAAAAGTACAGGTACAACACAAGGACTCGTACTTTCACTCACATATCCTTTATCCATTAGCTCTTGCACTTGCATTTGTATTTCCTTCGTTTCCTCTACACTGGATATATATAGCCTGGCCTATTAAGAGTGCTAAATCCTAGAATGAGGTCAATTTGATGTTCAATCCCTCTAATTGGTGGCAAACAATCAAGAATTTCTTCAGGAAAGAGATTTATTTTCCTACAAAAGAACAACAATAACACTAGGCAAACTCTTATCAATTTCGTTAGAAACCATCAAAATCTCCTTGTACATAAGTAAAACTAAGGACTGCCTTATGGTTAATGCTTTCTTTACATCACTCATTTTGCATAAAAGCTCATTTTTCTTTCACTCATATCTTCCTTCTCTCCCCTTGTGTTTCCCATTGTTCTCTCTTTTACCACTCTGCTCACCTTTTTCCTATTTCTCTCTATCTTGCTCCCTCCCTAAAGTTTGAGCCAATGATGATTCAAGTTCTTTATATTGTTGTTTTATGTGCATTTGATCATTAAAAGTTGCCTTTGGTGATAAAGGTCCAAGTTGAAACTTCTGGCCTTCCATTATCAAAGAGTAACAATTCTTGAACCCATCATAAATCACCTTTCTATCATATTGCCATCGTCTTCCCAACAACATATGTCCAACATACATAGGTACCACATCACACCACACACTACTAAAAATCACCGAATTGGCAACAAAAAATTTGGTCAGTAATCCACAATTGTTGGTCGGTAAGTACATTACTGACTGTTTATCGACCAATTTTTTTTTCTCGTTAAAAATTGAGTTGATCAGTAGTTTACTGACCAAAACTTGTTGACTGTTTTGTGACCAAATGCGAACCAAATTGTTTTGGTCACTAATTGGTCACGAAATGGTTGGTAAATTAATGACCAATTATCGACCAATGGTGGTCGATTGGTTTGGTCGGCAAACGGTCAAAACTTTGTCGGTAAGTTACCGACTAATTGCCAACCAGATTTGGTCGACTAGGTTGGTCGGCAATCGGTCACAGTTTGGTTGGTAATTTATTTTTTTTTCTTTTATATATATATAATTATCAATATGTTGGTTTTAATAATATATATATATATATAAGTCTCAGAAGAAGAGAATGAATTTCTTGTATCTTATTCATCAATCGTAAGGGTATATATACAAGTATAGAAATCCTATAATTGGAAGTAAAATATCCTATATTAATTACAATAAATCAGCCCTCTAATTCCTATTATTTAGCCTACAAATTAGCCTACATTTGTTAACTATCTAATCCCTACGAATCAGCCTATATACAATCTGTAACAATATTATAATTCATATTAAATATAGATAATGAATGAATCAATCAATTAATTATATATATTAATTATATAACGTAAAAAGAACAAGAGATTATGCAAAAAAAAAAAAAAGAAACATCAATGCATATATACAATATGATAAAGACTTTGACAAATTTTTAAAAGAAGCAAAGTAATAAATAGTGCATATAATAAATAAGTCTAGAGAGAAATTCCTCATATACAGGTTGTGTATGCTTAGAATTTTCCTCATATACATGTTTGTCTGCAGCTCGAATCATGTCATAGAAATTCCTTGCCTCAGCATTCGGTTCCTCTTCCTTTTTTTCCGGGTTAAAATTAGGACCTGCAACATCACAAACCATTCTATGGTAGGAAGTGTGATGTATATTGTCCGAGTCCGTCTTATCAGTTTCACTTATTGACACCCATACTAGAACTGAATGCCTCTGCTGGACTGACTTCTCTCCATGGTATATCTAAACATAGTAATCTGGAAAGAAACCATTTCTATGCAAATGCACCTTCACAGTCTTTGCATTCAAATACTTCTTATTCTAACATTTAACTCAAGCGCAAGGATACCTAATAGCAGTGCCACCATTCACACATTCAGGATATATAAGAGCAAACTCCACAAATTCATCAACCTTATCCCCCCCATTCATTTAAGAACATTCCATTCACGATTCGACCCTTGTACATCCAATTACAATCCTCTTCCATAACTGAAAACAAATGTATTAAGTTTAAAGAGGTAACACGTACATCAATTGTTTTTAAGTGCATTTTACTATTATTGTGATTATAATTGATATTTGTGTGTTTCATATGCAACCTAATACATGTCCACCTCGACCCTTCAATTTTTTTTTTTATCTTCAATAGGTTTGGTAATGTGATCCAAGGTATGAAGTAATGGACCAATGACTATGGAGCATATTTTGAGTGGTGATGGCAATGATTTGAAGACATTAAGGTCATTAGCAATTTCATAAGCTTAATTCTACAGAGTCAAGAAAGTTAACAAGTCAAAGTCAATCATACGGTTAATGGTCAAAGGTCAACAAAGTCAATCTTTAAAGGGTCATCTCAAGGTTTGGACGAAACCCTAATCCTAAGAGTTGATTACTTATCCATAATTCCAAATCAAATTGGGAAGTTACAATTGGATTTTCTGAGCACATCAGCTTGTTCGGGCCATAACGTTTGCTATACAACTCCGATTGAGGCGATTCAAAATGCCATGGAAAGAGGACTTTAAGATCTACAATTCATATGTTTTAAGAATTTTCATTTGAGGTCTCTAAGGGGGTCAGAATTGGGACGACATTTCAGAGTTGAAATCTGCTAGTTTTAGTTTTCCAACTAGGATTAGAATTTCTATCTTTATTTGCTTTTCTTTTAAGCCAAGCTTGTTTGGCTGAATTTTATTAGTTGTTTAGGATTAATATTACTTTGTTTAAGCCCTATATAAAGAGCCATAATTCATAAGTTGATTCATAATATTTCTTTTTTTTTTTAAACAAACCTTGTGCGTTGGACTTTGTTCATAAGGTGTTCCTTATTGAATGTTTGAAATTAAACTAAATTGTTAGTTTATTTCTCTTATACCTTAAATAATTTATTAACTTGTTAGTTCATAGGTTGTTTGAGTAATCATCTAATTATAACTAGAGGGTTTAGTGGTTAATTGCTAAGCTTGCTAGTTCCATTCAAACTAATTGCAGAGATCGAGCTATATCTTTGGGTTAAACGAAATCAACAATATTGGTTTGCTTGCTATCTCTTAATAGATAAAGGGTTTATCACGTTTGATTAGGTTAATCAATTTAAATTGAGTTTGAACGTATCAATTTCATTCAAGTAAGCCGAATTATTCAATCAATCATTGTTGGTTCGTATCATTTGGCCTTAATTCATTTACAAAAGTTTAGTTAAAAAAGTACATCACGATTGCATATTAATTATGTATAAATTTCGGCAGTCTCCCGGCGTGGTTCTCAAAGTACACTATATAAGATATATAAATAGTAAGGCATTATCTGCTTAAATTAGCGAATTTCATTATTATTTATACATCCTCATGTGCACCCAGAGAACAAACGACATTAGAGGTACCAATATGACACATGATATAAGCAATTTAACTTAAATCGTGATCATTTAATTAACATCCTTTCAAAAACTGTCCACTCGGACAATCTAGTGTATTCAACTTTCTTTGAAATACACTGGACGGATGTATTCTACAGCTAACTATATAAATAGAAATGACAACTTTAATCGTTTACGATGATACATTTTCAAATTGTTTCAAGGCGGATGCAAACGATTTGGTCATATAATTCATATTTTAATGGTTTATATATGTTAAACGATTTCTTCATTCTTTATTCATATTAGACAATTAAATTTCTTCAAAGTAGTTGATACGGAACCAACAAATTTGGTATGGAAATTCGGCTAACTTGAATAGGATGAATACGTTCAAACTCAATTTAAATTGATTCAACTTAATCAAATGTGATAAACACTCTATCTATAAAAAGATAGCAACCTTACCAATAATGTTGATTACGTTTAACCCAAAGATCTAATTTGATGCTTGCAATTAATTTGAATGGAACTAGCAAGCTTAGCAATTAACTACTAAACCCTCTAATTATAATTAGATGATTGCTCAAACAACCTATGAACTAACAAGTTAATAGTTTGTTTAAGGTAGAATTTGAATAAACTAACACATAGTTTAATTCAAGAAATCAATAAGGAACACCTTAAAGATATTTGGTAACGCCTAGGGTTTTTGCAAAAGCAAAACTCAAAAATTGTTTAGAAAAAAAAATTATTGAATAATGACTTAGGAATTTCGGCCAGCCCTTATGGCTCTTTATATAGGGCTTAAACAAAGTAATTCTAATCCTAAACAACTAAGAAAATTCGGTCAAACAAGCTTGGCTTGAACGAAAAGCAAATAATAATAGAAATCCTAATCCTAGTTGAAAAATTAAAACTAGCAGATTACAACTCTGAAATGGCGTCCCAATTTCGACCCCTTTAGAGACCTCAAATGAAAATTCTTAAACATATGAATTATAGATCTTGAAGTCCTCTTTCTGTGGCATTTTGAATCGCATCAATCCGAGTTGTGTAGCAAAAGTTATGACCCGAATAAGTGGCTGTACTCAGGAAATTCGATTTTAACTTTCCAATTGGATTTGGAATTATGGATAAGTAGCCAACCCTTAGGGTTAGGATTAGGGTTTCGACCCCTGACCATTGACTTGGTCTTGGGTTGACCTTCCTTTACCTTTGACCGTGATACAAACTCGAACTCGATGGATACGTTCAAACAAAAATCGGAATCGAAGCGAGAAAGCAAACTGATTTGATCAACTCCAAAGCATAGGAATCACCCAAACCAATGAGTTCGAATTCGTCGCCCAAGAATCTAACTTGAATGTTTGCAATTGATTACGGAACTATTACCCTTAGTTATATATGAACTAAGATCAATATCTATAAAAAGATGAATGTTCAAACAACCTAACAAACTAACAAGTTTTAATAATTTGAAAAATCAAGGTAAATGTGAACTAAACTAATCAAATTAATTTAATTCCAAGAAATTCAATAAGGAACACCTTAGAGAATGAAAGAGTAAAAACTCAAAGAAAATTCAATATGCAATTAGTCTAGGCGACTGCCTATACATGCTCTTTATATAGAGCTTAAAAACAACTGATTCTAACCTTAAGGGAACAATGAAAGTCGGCCAAGCCTCCAAAACAACAAAGGAAAAAAAAAAAAAAAAGAAATCCTAAACCTAATTGGAAACTGAAAGCTGGCAGATTACAACCCTTACTTTGCGACCTAATTTCGACCCCTTTAGAGACCTCCAATGAAAAACTCTAAATCATATGAATTGTAGATTTTTAAGTCCTCTTTCCAACGCATTTTGATTCGCATCAATCCGAGTTGTGTAGTAAACGTTGTGGCCGAAACAATCTGTTGTGTTCAGGAAATACGAATTTAACTTCCTAATTGGATTTGGCTTGTGCGGCTGCCTCTAGGCTTGCAAGATAAGGTGCGGCTGACTTCAATGAAACCCTAATGTTGACTTCCTTAGTCTTCTAGGGTTGTTGACTTGTTGACCTTTGACTTTGACTTTGTTTACTTTACTTTGATTTTCAGCTTGTCTATTTTTGGTCGGTAAATACATCACCGACCGTTTATCGATCAATTTTTTTAGTCGTTATTTTCCTGGTCGGTAAATAGCAGTGCCACCATTCACATATTCAGGATATCTGAGAGCGAACTCCACAAATTCATCAACCTTATCCCCCCATTCATTCGAGAACATTCCATTCATGATTCGACCCTCGTAAATCCAATTACGATCCTCGTTCATCCATAACTGAAAACAAATGTTTTAAGTTTAACGAGGTAACACTTATATCAATTGTTTTTAAGTGCATTTTACTATTATTGTGATTATAATTAATATTTATGTGTTTCATATACAACCTAATACACATCCACCTCGACCCTTCCTTCAACTTTTTTTTATCTTCAATAGGTTTGACCCTAATCCATTTACAAAAGTTTCGTTAAAAAACATATCAAGATTGCATATTAATTATGTATAAATTCCGGTAGTCTCCCGGCTTGGTTCTTCAAGTACACTATATAAGATATATAAATAGTAATACATAATCTTCTTAAATTAGCGAATTGCATTATTATTTATATATCCTCATGTGCACCCGGAGAACAAACGACATCAGAGGTACCAAAATGACACATAATATATGCAACTTAACTTAAATCGTGATCATTTAGTTAACGTCCTTTCGTAAACTATCCACTCGGACAATCCACTGTATTCAAACTTCGTTGAAATACACTGGACGGATGTATTCTACGACTAACTATATGAATCGAATTGATAACTTTAATCGTTTACCATAATGCATTTTCAAATCGTTTACGATGATGCATTTTCAAATCGTTTCAAGGAGAATGCAAATTTCAAGGAGGTTGCAAATGATTTGGTCGTATAATTCATATTTTAATGGTTTATATATGTTAAACGATTTCTTTATTCTTTATGAAATATTAGACAATTAAATTTCTTCAAAGTAGTTCTCAATTAATTATTACAAATTATTATTAAATTATATAGGTATATATATTAAGTTTTTTTATACAATCGAATAAATTATAGCAAATTATAATTGCTAAATATTATTACAAATGTTTTGAACATCGCTGCAAGGAGGTTGCAAACGAAAAGTTAACTAAAAATTATATGAAAAATCCGATGCACGGACGAGGCAATCGGAATAAATATTGTTATTTTCAATTACATTCTTATTGATTTAGTGAAAGTTCGATGGAATCGAGTTATGACACATATGCAAAAATTATAATTTTTGTTCTATTTCCATCCTAATGAGATTTCTACCGAAATTTCAGCGGAGCCTCCCCTATACATACGTCAATCTCTCCTAAAATTAGGGTCGGTCCTGTAAAAAAAATGTACTTTTATATACATCACAATGCTAGGCCTGCCAAAATTTACCCAGACTCGTAGAACAAGACAATTACACAATCTAGCTTTACCAGCACATGCATTTCACCAACCTAAATCTCGAAGAACATGCATTTTACTCACCTAAATCTAACAAATCATGTATTAAATAAAGCTACATCTACCACAACGTATAGCAAAATCGACATATAGATTAACAAAGAAAAATAAATCATAAACACACAACTTGTATGTGTGTGTGTGTGTTTATATATAAAGGAAATAAACTATATAAAGGAAATGAACTTACTTGATCCAAGAATGTAATTAAAAAAATTTGAACGATTCCGAACTCCTAACTCCGAACTCGAAACTAAAAAAATTAAATTCAAGAACGTAATTGAAATTTAACAGACAATTAATAAAGTAAACAACATAAATATTCTAACTCGAAAAATACAAAAGAAAAATTACCTAAATCTCAAGCCGAAATAAAACTTGAACTTCGAAGTCGAAAGTCCATCAAAATATATATCAACAACCTAAAATAAATAAAAAAAATTAAACCAATTATTTATATATCAACATACAACTTCAAATGCATTTAATTGATTTTATTTACACTAATAAGTTAAATACATGCAAACACCACAAATATATTTACATTATTTATTGATTTTATTTTCCTACTTTTATTCAACATTAATTATTTTTCAACATACACATTAACCTATAAATTTATTCATATTATATTTTTCTAGAATATTTTTATCCTTTTTTAATACATTTATATACTAATTTTTAGAACAAAAAATTAAATATATTCATATTAATTAATTTGAACCCTAAATCATATTTTTTGTTTTTTTAATTAGTTAATTTCAACCCCAAATTATATTTTCTGTTTTTTAACATTTATTTAATCCTTTTTCTAATTATTATTGTCTGAAAATTTATAACTTTTTTAATAAAAATTACCTCACTAATCTAACAATAATAAATAATTAAAAATTAGCAATAACTAATCTAACAATACTTGTAGCAACTAATTTCTTCAGTTCAGCTGCGGGACAAGGAGGACTCGATTATTTGGAAGCTTCACCGATCCTCCTCCTATACAGCAAGCTCGTTTACGACTTCATTCATCAGGTCTTAGACTGCCGAGCCTACACACCCTCGATTCTTGAAGTGTTGGAACTCAATTAGCCTTCCTAAGATTAAATTTTGCTCCTGGATTGTTTTGCATCAACACCTTCCTACCAAATCATATCTAGTGTATAGACACATTCTTGGTGAGGATAACAACACTTGCTCTTTTGTGATGGTATTGAAACTCAAGAACATGTTCTGCTTCATTGTCATACTAGTAGAGCAGTTTGGAATTCTCGTTTTTAGTGGTTGAGAGTGCATTTTGTTCTTCCAAACAAAGCTATTGATTTCTTTGATCAGTGGTGTGGCATGTTCATAGGCTTTCCTCAAATTTCTTTCTCAATTTCACTTTGGATGATTCTTTTCTGGGAGATTTGGAAGCGATAAAATAAGCACGTTTTTCTTGGGGAATCTTCTATTGATATTTTGTATAAATCTTTCTATCTAGCATTGTATTTACTCAAGTGAAAACATCATCAGTTGTCTATTAAGGCTGATGATGTTGTTAGATTGCCTTTTTTTTTTCATTAAGTTATAAGTTTTCTTGACCTTTTCAGTCTTCTTAATATAATTTACCCCTTATCAAAAAAAAAAAAAAAAACTAATCTAACATTACACACACACACACACACACACACACATCTATATATATGTTTTTTTTTTAATTTTTTACCCTAAATTCCAAAATAAACAACAAATTCTAATATCCACAAACCATAATTTTTTAATACATAATTTTTTTTATTTTCTCATTATTGATTTTTTTAAAAATTACCTATACATACATTGCATAATTACATGTTTATTAACAAAAAAATAATTAACTTATTTTTAATTAATTTTAAAACTAAAAAAATAGAAAAATTAACCACTTACCTATCGACGACGATGATCACACTGGTGATAGCAGCATCGGCTTATATTTACATTACTTATTGATTTTATTTTCCTACTTTTATTCAACATTAATTATTGTTCAACATGCACATTAACCTATAAATTTATTCATATTATATTTTTTCTATAATATTTTTTTCCTTTTTAATACATTTATATACTAATTTTTAGAACAAAAAAATTAAATATATTGATATTAATTAATTTGAACCCTAAATCATAATTTTTTTAAAATTAGTTAATTTCAACCCCCAATTATATTTTCTTTTTTTTAACACTTATTTGTCCTTTTTCTAATTATTATTGTCCAAAAATTTATAACTTTTTTAATATATATATATATATATATATATATATATATATATATATATATATATATTCAATTTTTTAAAATTTTTTTACCCAAAATTCCAAAATAAACAACAAATTCTAATATCTACAAACCCTAATTTTTTATTACATTCTGTTTTTTTTTATTTTCTCATTACTGATTTTTTAAAAAAAGTTACCTATACATACATTGCATAATTACATCTTTAGTGACAAAAAAAATAATTAGCTTATTTTTTATTAATTTAAAAAGTAAAGAAAAATATAAAAATTTAACCAGTTACCTATCGACGGCGACGACCACACCGGCAACAACAGCAATAGCAGCACCAACTTCTTCTTCTTGTTCTGTTTTTTTTTTCTTTTCTTTCTCCTTCGATGGCGGCTAGAAGAGAAAGAGGAATTTTTTTATAACCTAATGATTACCGACCAAAAAATTGTTCACCATTTGGTCGGCAAATTGAAAATAAATGAAATGGTGTGTTTCTTACCGACCATTTCCTAACCCATTTTCGGTCGGTAAATGGCTGAAACTTTTTAATTTTTGGTCGTGAAAATACTAACCAAATTTCCAGACCATAGTAATTTGGTCGGTAATTAATTGGCGCAATTGGCATCAAATCCCGCCAAAATTACCATCCAATTATTGACCATTTACGTCTGGTCGGTAAATTTGATCACTATTTGGTCGGTAAATTGGTCAGAAATTAAAATTTCCCCCCTACACCAATTTCACTCACCATTTGGTCGGTAATTATTTGATTTTTAGTAATTACACCTCATCCTTATATCTTCCAATGGAGAAAGAAACTAATACCTGTTGATTCACCTTCACAACACCACTATCATTCAACCATTGCAATTTGTATGGTTTTGAATGTTTGATAGTTGGTAATTTTAGTTTCTCCACAAGCAAAGTACTAGCAACATTTGTACAGCTTCCACTATTAACAACTACATTACACAACTTGTTAGCAATTAAACAATGAGTATGGAGCAAATTTTCACGTTGTTCACAATTTTCATCATTTTTGCTTTGGAAACTAAGAGCACGCAGTACAACTAATGTTTCTCCCCTAGCATATTCAACATCACTAGTATCTTCTAATAGTGGCATATTGTCATCACCCTAATCATCATATTTTTCACTAGCTGATTCCACATCACCACCATCTCTCATGATCATAAGTCTCTTATTTAGGCATTGAGATGCTATATGACCATGTCGCAGGCACTTAAAACATTTAATCCCTCTTGTTTGGTTGGATTGACTCTCACCCTTACCCTTGCTGCATACTTCATCTTTAGTATTAGAGACATCATTTTTAGGCTTACCAGAAGGATGTTCTTCCTTTTTACTCAAATTTGGTTTCCAATTAGAACTAGAACCCAAATAAGATTTAGAGTCATACTTGGTTGTGCCTTTTCTCTTGAGTTGCTTCTCAATTTTCATGGCTGATGCGAATTTCAGCACTTAGCAAGGTATTAGACGCCAATTCTTGAAGAGGGATACGTTTAAACACAAGAAATCCAAGGCAAACTAATCAAGCATGATAAGATCTCTACCTAAAGAGATAGCACCCTTACCAATATGCTGATTCCGACTTAACTCCAATGATCTACTTGAATGTTTGCAATTTTAATTGATGGAACTAGCACCCTTAGTTATATGGAACTAAGATCTCTAGTTATAAAAGAATGAACGCTCAAACAACCTAAAACTAACAAGTTAATAAATTGTTTAAGGTAAAAGTGAAATCAATTCAATCAAATTAAATTAATTTCAAGAAATCAATAAGAAACACCTTAGAGAAATCAAAGGAATTTTGTAAAGTAAAACAACATAAATTTATTAATAATGAAAGGTATATTTTGGCCAAGGCATGTATGGCCTTTATATAGACAAACAAAAACACAAATCCTCCCTATTAAGGATCATAGGTGGCGGCCAAGCTAATCCTTGCCCATAAGGATCTTAGTTGGCGGACAACTAAGCATTCTA
>CANYLF012131801.1:0-25390 GCA_948193215.1 Bocquillonia castaneifolia
TATGATTCATAAAAATATATATTTTTAGTTATTATGCAATTACTAATTATAAATATTTATTAATTACTAGTTATATATAATTAATAAAAATATATTTGTTAATTATTATGTAAATAAGATATATTTATGGTTAGCAACGGACATAGCAACGGATTAAAAATCCGTTGCTAATTAGCAACAGATTTTATTTCCTTTGCCAATTTCGTTGCTAATTAGCAACGGATTTTATTTTCGTTGCTAATTTTGACTCAAATTTGGCGTCAAAATTTAGCAACGGAAAAAAATCCGTTGCTAATTAGCAATGGATGAAAGCCGTTGCTAATCACATAATTTCCGTTGCTAATTTTGGCGCCAAATTCGCGCCAAAATTAGCAACGGAAATAAAATCCGTTCCTAATTAGCAACGGAATTAAAATCCGTTGCTAATTAGCAACGGATTTTATTTCCATTGCTAATTTTTTAAAATCCGTTGCTAATTTCCGTTGCTAAATCGGAAAATTCTTGTAGTGATACTAAATAATAAAAAACGTTTTTAAAAGTAAAATGTTGAATTTTACATCTCACAATTTAAAGTATAAAAAATTAATATACTTATATAATTATAAAATTTATTGCATTTTCTTTTTTTAAGTTGTCATTGGCATATTTATTAAAAAATTATAGAAATAGATAAAAAATATTTCTTATTTTTGAATCAACATGATGGAGGTTAGACTGTTGCTACTCCTAGCAAGGGCTATATAGCAAACCACAAGCTATTGAAATCAATAACAAACCACAAGATCATTTTTTCTCTTTTGTAAATAACTTTGTAAGTTCTTTTGTTCTCTAGTGACCAACCCTTTTCGTCCTTTTTAATAAAAATTTCAACTTACAAAAAAAGAAATAATTAAAATATAGTTAAACAATATATCAATTTTTATCAGAATTAATTAATATAATTTTTTGATAAGTAATTAATATAATTTTTATTTTTATGTTATTTAACTTAATAATTTTATTATTAGTTTTATCATTTTATATACAATTAAGCAATATATATATACATACACACATAAACACATATATGTGTTGTTAGCGCCAAGGACCTCAAGGTTCTAATAGTGATTTTGATGATACAAAATATTGTGTAATACTAATATGTTTACTAAGCGCTTTCATAGGTAATGGATGCAATGCAAGCATATAAGAAAATATTATGAAGATGTTGATGAAGTAATGGTAGGTATATGAAGCTTGTGGGAGATGTTAAAACTCCAAAGATGATGAAATTCTTGAGTGTGATGGTAAAGAAAGGTCATGAGCTTTGATGAGCACTTATTTACTTGGATAGGTTCAAGTGTTATCCTAAGTAAACACTTGGGTTCAGGACTAGCTTAAGGTTGCAAAGAAAAACTTTGGTTGAGGGCCAGCTTAAACTTGTGAGTAAGCATTAGCTTAGGTTGATAGGTTTAAGTGTGAACCTAAACAAAACACTTGAGAAAAAGGTGAGCGTTTGGAGTTTAAGAGCTAAGGATGTGATTTAGAGAGTTTGGGTATGTTTAAGAAGGATTGGAGATTCAGGCCTTGAAGAAATCCAAAGAAGCCAATGGTGGGACTGTCATAGCAGTTACAGGACGAGTAAATGTCAAAAAATAAAAGTGCAGGAACTTCATGTAGAAAAAAATAAAAGTATAAGAACTTAATGTAAAAAAATATAAAGACACAAAAATACATTTTTCAAGAAGATAATACTAAATAATAAATAAAGTTTTTAAAAGTAAAATTTTCTAATTTTGCATCTCATAATTTAAAGTATAAAAAATTAATATACTTTATATAATTTTATAAAATTATTATATTTTCTTTTTTCGAGTTGTCACATATTTATTAAAAAATTATAGAAATAAATATAAAATATTTCTTATTTTTAAATCAACATGATGGGGGTTAGATTATAGCTACTCCTAGCAATGGCTATATAACAGACCACAAGCTATTGAAATCAATTGCCAACAATAGTATCCACAGGCCGGGGTACGTATGACAAAAAAAGCGAAAATCAGATTAATCAAAAATTATTGCTAGCGAATTATGAACATGAATTAATAAGAGAGGAGAGGCTAGGGTATTCTTAAAAAGATCTATGACAGAAACTTGTTAAATAAAACTTATTTGTAGTGTTTGGGTGACCTAAAACAATTCTTAATTGACATACAACTTTCCTATATCCAATTCCTAATTAAATTAGGCCAAATAAGCCTTTATCACCATTTTCAAAATTCCTTTAAAATTAATTCCGAATTTCACTTTTGCCACTCAAAAGAATTCTTAAATCTTTTATTCAAGTCCTCAACTTAATTCTTTTCATCCATATCCAACACCCTATTGTGTGTGATCCATTAAGTTCTCAATATATTGTAAATTATGTCAATCATATTTCAAAGAGGGATTAATTAAATTAAAACCCCTTTTTTATTTAATAATCAATTCTCTAATTAAGTACACATTTGTATATTATGAGTAACGTCTAGCAATTCTATGATAACCACCCAATGCATTGTGGAATACCTTGTGGTATTACTAAGAGGATTTTACAAAAATGCTGCGCCTGACACATTTTATTTGCAAAACAGATCAAAGAGACAGTCGCTTACAAAATTAACTTGAAGGTATTCCAGTTATACTTCAAAAACAATAAACACAATATATAAACGTAAAACAAGGCAAACAAAAGCGTAAAATAGTAAAAAGAAAAAAAATCTCGGACATCCTCGCCGCTCCCGCTCCGATCCAAGCATCTTCTAGATCCTCTAGAAAATCCGTTTATTCTTCTTCCTTTCCTTCTTGGTGAGCTCCACTTTTCGGCCGCTCCTTTGATCCTCACTACGTTGACCCCACGAAATAGCACAAGCAGAAGTAGGAATTGTGTTTCTGGACACATTTTTTACTCTAACCCAGTTGATTTTATTAATGATCTTGGTGCTCGGTTTACTTTGTGAAGTACCCAAGAGGGGTGAATTTGTGCAGAAATAAAAGTTTAAGAATCACAAAAAACAGAAATAAGGAATTTATAGTGGTTTGGAAAATAAATATCCTACATCCACTCTCTCAAACAGGCACTTTGAGGTTCCACTAATCCACCAAAGATATACGAGCGAGTTTTCACAAATTAACACATAACTTAGTGTTTGTTAGACTCACACCAGACCTTTACAAGAGTTTTACAAGGCTAACTCACAAACCTAGATTTTACTAAGGCTAACACCAAACCGAACCATAGTGTTTGTAAATCCTCAGAAGATTGACACTAGTACAAGGTAGAAGACACTCAACCCAAGCAACCAATGATAAAGAGTTCTATCAACCCACATACAACAATTAATTTACAAAGAATTAATTACAAAGAACTTTGAAAGGACTAAATTAAGAGTTTGGCTATATAAATAATGTGTCTTTCCATCAAGTGTTGGAAGACATTTATTATGGGTATTTATAGCAAAAATACCCAAAACTAAGTGTTAGATACAAATGGAGTGATGTCTCAAACAACCATAAACAACTTCATTTAATGCTATGTAGTGTGTTAGGTCGCATGGGCAGATTTGCTCTTCGCGGTTGAGTATTTCAAAAAGCAGTCTAGCAGCTAGTTTATCCTTGAGATTTGGTCAAGGTCACGGGGGCGATCTTTGGTGTCGCGGTCGTGATGAATCTAACCAAAGGAGCTTGGAAATGATTATTCTATAACTCCTAATCACGGGGGAGATTGGGTGATCATGGGCGCGACACACTCTTGAGTTCAATTCCTTTCATAAAAGTCACAGGGTCGATCTCTATAGTCATTGCCACGATCCCTTAATCTATCTGGAGCCGTAGATTAGCATTTTGTTTCTTCTCATCGCGGGAGCAATTGCCTCGTCGCGATCAAGGTCCACAAAGTTCTTCATAACTATTTGGCTGAGGTCACAAAGGCGACATTCTTATCGCGGGGGGTGATCCAAGTTTACACAAGGTTCAAACTTGAAGCAAAACTGTGGCCTCCAAGTCCTGGGCATGATGACAATTATCGCAGGCAAGATTTTTCCATTGCGAGGGCGACCTTTCTAGTCGCGGCCAGGGATTACATGTCATTTTTCCAATATTTTCCTTTGCTCTTTGAAACTTAACCTACAAACTTGGAAACTTAATTAGATACCCATTTTAGATTGTTAAATTCAAAATAAGTTGGATTAAATCCACTAAGGCAAACAATCTCGCCCCCTTTAAAGTTTGACAACCCTAAAACCTCTAAGGCATTAAAAGGATTTAAAAACCCAGTCAAGTGTGCGAGTTGTTGGAAATCGCTCCCCCTCAACTTGTGCGTAGTAAAAACAGTATCAGAGCTTAAAATAAATAAAGGGAAAGACATATATGAAAGCTAGATAATGCCCTTAGCACAATTTTTAGGTAGTTTACCAAATATGCTTAGTCTCATTTTAAAGTTCAAATGAGTTCAAGGGTATCTCAATAAAATTATTCCATGGTTCCATAAAAGTTCCACTACGAAAGAACTAAGAATTGGAGATTTCTCCTCCTTTGTCAACTCAAAAACACACAAGAGTAACTAAAGCATAAAGAAAAACATTAAAACAATGAAGAGATAGAGAAATAGCAATGTAAGAGAGAATAGAAATAACGAACTAAAGATCATTAATTTTTGTTAATAAAAAATATAAATACATAGGCAATGAAAAAAGATGATGTAAATGCATGAATGAGAATGGAAAACAATGTGTTGGTTTACTAGGGGCTCAAAACCATCATGATCATAAGGGTCTACTCCTAGCTTGGCATGGATGGCCTTTATGTCCGAATGTAGAAAGGTTAGGTCCTCATCTTGGTCATCCAACCTTTGATTAATCCTTATTAAGGCTTCATCTTGAGCATCCAGCCTCCTCTCAATTGCTTAAAGGCTAACAAGCATTTGTTGCACAAGTGACAAAGGTCTTGAGGTAGAGGTAGAAGGTCCTTCTCTCCTATCAACTATGTTGATGTTTGGGAGATCAAAGTCCTTTCTAAGTGGAACCCTTCAACCTTTTTCTTGTTCCCTTTCAACCCTAGCTTCCTGTCTCTCCTTCCTCATTACTTCCTTCTCAGCTTCAACCTCTTCATCTAACTTGCCACTCATATACTCAATAGACCCATCTGGTAGCTTCTTCACTATTTTCAATTTCTTGGTGAAAAATCCAATGTCCATTAAGGCATGGAAAAGCTCAATGGGTTTGGATAGGGGGTTGGCTTGGGGTATCTCAAGATCAAACTTGAAGAAGTAGGCTATTTAGGATATGTACAAGCCAACCAAGATGGCTGATCTCTTAGATTGTTGTAGGGCTAGCAAGTGGTCAATGAAAAATAATATGGTTTGAATGATTTGTTATTGAAGGCACAATGAAGGAAAAGGAGTTCTTTTTGGGTTATTTTATCATTTACTTCATTTTTTGGCAAAAATAGTGTTGAAAATGATCTTATGAAGTAAACAGCTCCTAGGGTCTTAAGGTGTTTGGCTTGAGAGTGGGCTGTGAAAAACCTTCTAGTAAACCCTATCTCCTTCTAAAAATATGAGATCTCCATCTCGGATTCTATTAAATTCATGATGCCTTCCTTTGAAAACCCGAAGCAATCATCCATGGCACCTTTGGGCATCACTATTTGCTAACCAAAAAGCTTGAAGCAAGTGACATCAGAGCCCAAGTTCTTCTCTACCTTTTTAATGACTATGAGTGTTGAGAGGAACTCACAAGTCAAGTTCTTGAAGCCCAAGTACCTTGGCCTAGTAAATTCCACCCATTTGAGGCTGCCAAGGTACGCCATGACTTCATCTCTCACTCTCATCTCATCTAAGGATGGAATACTTATCCTTTTTATCTCTAAAAATGCTCTCTTATTGATGGCCTTGCACTTAACCCTTCCTTCCTCATCGAAACTTCCAAAGTGTTGTTTGCTTAGGAGGTGCTTGAGGTTGTTCTTGTTGTGCTTGGGGAGTTGAGGTGGTCTTTTTGGTAGTTTTGGTTGCTTTAGGAGTTTGGGTTTGAGAGGGTTTTGCTTTGGTTTGGGCACCAACAACCTCTTGTGCTTGAGGCTCTCTAATGACTAAGCCTGTGAGGGGCCTTTGTTGAGGAATCTCTAAGGTTCTTGCCTTTTTAGGGTTTTTGCCTAAGTCCTTCACTAGGTCTTTTCCTTTTTATGATATAGTTAGTTTTTTGCCCATGGTGTGTAATTGAAATGCAGAAAATGCAAAGAAAAGATTATTTTCAAGGCATAGAGAGGGAGGAGTAGAACAGAAATATAATGCTTAAGCTCTAAAAACAAAGAAAAGAGGTTATAAACCTTCATAAATATGCAAAAGGGGGTATACGTAGGCATTTGGGAATTCCTTGTGCAAGAAAATCCTTAAAAATGAGGAAACTAGTCGTTTTCCAATGTTTAGAAACTGCTAGTAACAACTATATTTTTTAAAATTCTATCTAAGTCAGAGGCATGATCAATACCATCGCCCCCGTGAGGTTTGAGTTTTGATCGCAACCTTAATTAAAGCATTTTCACCGCGATCAATGAAACAAAGAGTTTTCAAAAAATATTGGCTAAGGGTCACAACCACACTAAGAGAGTCATGGGCACAACCAAAGATCAAATAGCTTTCTTAAAAAACTGACCTTTGATCACGACTGCGATTATGGAAATCGTGGGCTCGATTTTCAGGTCCAAAATAGTTTTTAAAGGATTTAAGGAAACCTTAGAAATTTTCAATGCCAAGGGGTTCCAAGGTTACATTATTAATTAAAATGATTACTTGGGACTAAATAACAAATCCAAGGTACTCATTTTGAGTCCCATGCATATGAGTTTAAGTATTTAAAAAACTTTTAAATCAAAAGGTGCTTCCATCTAGCATCCCTAACTCACTCTTAATGAAGTTCATGAGTTCTTCATTAAGAGGTTTTGTGAAAATATCAGCAAGTTGGTTAGTTGTGTCAACGAATTCTAACATAATGTTCCCTTTTTGCACAAGATCTCTTAAAAAATGATGTCTAATGTCTATGTGCTTACTCCTAGAGTTTTGAATTCACATTTGATGGGAATATGATCAACACTAAGGCCATAGTCCCTCAATTGTTGTTTCATCAACAACTCTTGTGCTACATAATAACCCCCCGCTACATATTCGGCTTTTGCAGATGACAGAGCAACACTAACTTATTTCTTAGAACACCAAAAAACCAAGTAAATGACAAGTAGTAGACATGTTGCAGAAGTACTCTTCATATCCATCAAACTACCTGTAAAATTGAAATCCGAGTCTGCAACTAAATCAAATGCAACACTCTTAGGATACCAGAGTCCTAAATACATTGTGCCATGCAAATATTTTAAAATCCTTTTGACGGCATGCAGATGAGACTCTTTAGGACATGCTTGAAAAAATGCACACAAACTAATGACATACATAATATTGGGTATACTAGATGTAAAAGAACCAATCGTACCTCTATACTTCCTCTCATCTACATCCTTATCCTTTTCATCCTTGCCCAATTTTGTGGCAGTGCTCATTGGAGTTTTACTTGATTTGTATCCATCCATCCCAAACCTCTTGATCGACTCTTTTAAAATACTAAGAGAGGGGTTGGGGGGGGGGGGTGAATTGGTACGGAATTAGAAAATAAATATTGTTTAGAGAATGACAAAGAGTTTATAATGGTTCAGTTCAACTTTAACTTACATCCACTTCTCCCAAATCTCTATTTGGGGTTCCACTAGCCACATAAAGGTTACAAAGGGATTTCAAAGGCTCTACCCAACCTTTACAAGAGTTTTTCACAGGCTCACGCTACATACCAAGTGTTTCCAATGGCTAACACCAAACCCAACCCAAGTGTATTCCAATCTATCTAGGCTGACACTTGTACAAAGTGGATAATTCACTCACAGCCTAGCCACAAGTGCTAAAAGAGTTCTATCTACCTACACACAATAAACTCCTAAGAATTTACTACAAAGAATGTTAAAAAAATTAAAGTGCAAGAGTTTGGTTAGCAATGAATAATGTGTCTCTTGCTAGAGGCACATTTAAGAGGGGTATTTATAGCCATAAACCCCAAAACTAGGTGTTAGAAACAATCCCATGGATGTCTTTAACGGATTTTAAAAACTGCATTAAATGCTTTGCAATGTGTCAGGTCGCATGGGCGATCTCTTCGTCGCGTACACAAAAATGAAAAAGTCTTCCAACGACTATAAAAATGAGTCCGTTGTGTGGGCGATCAATCCTGGTCGCGGGGGCGATGGAAGTGCCTTTGGATTTCTCATGGAAAGGGTGCTTCTAGAGGCTGTGTTGCTGTCATGATGGTGTTTATCACGGGGGTGATCTACCTTTGTCCTTTACTTTACCAAAAGGCATCTTGGATGCGATCCTTTTCTTCACTGGTGCAATCAACAGGCAATGAACTATCTCTCCTTTGAAAGTACCTCATCACGTGGGCGATGCTTTAATAGCGTGTGTGATGGAGTCATTCTTCAAGATACAGAAGCTTTACTTCTTTCTGCTTGTTACTTATGATGGTTTTATCACGTGGGCAAAGCTTATTGCAGGGCGACAGTTCCAGTCACTAACGCGATGGGCTCACATCCAATTTTCCCAAAGCTTTTACCCTTTATCATGTGGTGTGTCACGTAGGTGACCTTTCTTGCAATCTTGATCTTATGGGTGATCCCTGCCATCTTCGGTGCAATTTACAAATCACTTTTCCAATCATCAAAATTACTTTTTGAAACTCAACCTAGACACTTGAGAACTTAATCAAACACTTAATAAGTATTCTTAAGCTCAAAATATGTTAGATCAAAATCCTTTAGGCCAACATCCTTTAAGTACTTGGCTTGGTTGATGAAGATGTGTAGACACCTAATTTTTTGATGGAAGTATGTGGAAGTAGTTTAGGAACTCGATGATGAATACGGTGCAAAATGGACCACTCTGTTACCTAATTTCTCTTAGGAATGAGCTGAAGGGTTGAAAATTGATTTTAAATGATTTCAAATGTTTTCAAAACTGTTTTCTATCCCATTGAAGATTCAGTCGGTTCTTTAATGATTCGATCAAATCTTTAGTCTTTGGATTGGGCCCATATTTGGACAAGGTTCATTTTAATGAAAAGAAGGTTCGATTGATCCTTTGATGATCATTCGACCGATTGATCATCAAAGGATCGATCGACCCTTTAATTTGAAAAGACATGTTTTGGGATAGAATGCATGTATCCAGAAGCTATTAGACTGTAGCTAGCCTATGCATGTAGCAAGTTGATCAACTTGCTAAAAAGATTCGCTTTTCACCATATAAAAACCTCAAGTTCTAATAATACAAGGGAGGACAATAATGGTAGAGAGGGAAGAATACATACAATACAGATGCAATACATAGAAAAATCATATTTCTCAAATTTATAAAACGCTTTGTTTTTATAAAATCATTTTTTCTTGAGTTTTTAGATGAGAAAACTCTTTTCAATCCAGAAGCTCATTTATACCCAAAGCGGTAACACTCATCAACTCTGAGGCAACCTACCATCCATGAAGCATCCATACATCAGAATAAGCATATTTTGCATTTTTTTCATTTCATTTTTAGCCTCTTTAATTTTTCATATTTTATGAACTAACTTTATTTCATTTTCTGATTATATGCTTGAGACCATGGTGAAAAGAAGATGCTGAGCGAACAAACGGATTGAAGTTTAGCAGCTTGGAGCCTAAGTTATGAATTAAAATGCCATTTTGACTCAAAGACTTGGGTTACCATAAAGACTTATCTCCTTAGCCATTTAAGACTCCCGATAGCTCTATTTGGTCTATACTTACTCTCTTGTTCTTCCTACTTGAAAAATAGGTAATAAATCAGGTCAAGTCTAAAATCATAAGCTTCAGGCCTCATATTACAGGACTGACCGAGTCATTAATGGTTCAGTTGATTCATTAACTCCCTCTAAACTGACTGATTGGTTGGTACCACATCTATTTTTTTGACATCTTGGGCTTGGGCCTTTGCTAAAGATTCGACCAAATCATTAGAGTTTTAGCCGAACCATGAAAGGGCAAGGAGGAAATTAAACATATCCGCTAATTGAAGCTACAAGGTCGATTGGTTAGTCCTCTCCAGGGCTAATCAGTTGATCGATAAGATTTTCTAACCCTATTTACTTTTATGCCAATCACGTAGAATAAATGTTAAAACAAACAATCGGATTCCTAATAAATAAACCCGATTAATTAGTAGATTAAAAAGGTAGAAAATCATTTCTCCTTTTCTTTCTTTAAGGGATGCATGAATATATTACTGCCATTCTTTTATCTCAAGTAATAAATAAATAAACTAACGTGTAAATCTTAATATCTAAAAAAATAATGTAAAATACATTAGAAACTAAATGTACATGTTCTGCATGTAAATAAATAACGAAATAATCACCTTGTAAATGTTACTAAAATAAATAATAACCCACCAAATACAGCAGGTTGCACTCACTCAATCAGGGTTAATCAAAGCAGACTAACGTAGAGAAATAAAATTGATTAGAAACAATATTGGGGATGGTCACTTATCCTTAACCAGTGCTATATTACTTTTTAGGTAATTTATCACTTTATTATTGTTTTTCCTCTGTAGGAAACAATACCTTTTTAATTAATTAAATGAGAAATTACCCCAAGTATGGAAGACTTATCCAAACCTAGAAATTATCTGGAGTGATGACAGATGGGAATTCCAAAGAAATCGACTTGTTTGTTTACCACTTGGTGATCCCGATGCAATTCGAGTGGGACCTCCATAATGTTTTCATAAAATTTATATCACAAAATAATGAGTCATCTCACCATTCCCATTGGACACCATCATGGTTACACCCATTTGTCCATAGTGGCAACTACACTAGGGAAGTTTTTTATAATTAAAATGAATGAGACTACAAGCGATTTCCCATCTTTTTAATTAATCTTGTTTTGTTCTCCTTTTCTGCATTGCATTTCTATGCATGTCCCTTGAACCCCGGTACCATTTATAATGTAATCCAAAGATTCTAGTCAATTCTTAGGTTGTATTATCAGTGACTACCAGTCACGATTAAGTTGACTTCCTCATTGCTTCAACTGTTGAGTAGGGATGATAGTTAAAGGAAGTTTGCTTGTGTGGGAGCCTTCTTAGCCAAACCTAATGTCGAAACCCATCATATAATGGCCATAAAAGTTTCCCCTAGGTTTATCCGAGTAATCGTACTTGTTGTAATGCTGCCATGAGTATTTATGATCGTTATGCCTAAAGCCTATGTTGAAACTCTATTCGTCTAAAAACAAAATTAAGGCAATAAGATATAGACTCAACTATCATAGATGCTATTGTTTGTTAGGATACTTTAAGAGTTTATGCATGCATGATGGTACTATCATCCCGTTTTGATGAAATAACCTCGTTTTGATAAAATAAAGTACCCCAGCCTACCTAGGAAATGGACTTTTACCAATGGAATACGTGAGCAGGAGTAATAAGATTAGAAGGCCGGCCACATGGTAGTATTTGGTACTTGTACAACTAACAGTTTTCTTGTTTCCTAGTCATGCATACATGCATACAAGCATTTGCATCACATGCATGCTTCTAACAACCTTATTTTGTAGTGAAAAATTGAGTCTCAGTCTTCTAGCACTTAGAAACAAGTAGGGAGACGGTTAGTCCGGGATGTCCCGAGTGTGGAAATTCCTGAGGAATTTAGTTTGGATAGGATGCCTGAGACATCTTAGAATTTGATATGGATGCTTTGATGACTGCAATGAGAACCATGATTAGGGAAGAAGTCCAAGATATAGTGGGTGTTTGTAGCAAAACTCATGAAGACAAACACCCTGAAGGGGAAGAAAGAACATATGAGAATGATGCCATTTCAACCTTGACTAGGAAGATGGAATAGTTACAAGACATTGTTAAGGGCAAGAAATTTGAAACTCTAGTTAGCATAGGAGTCAAAGGCATGAAGAAAGTTCCTCATAAATTCACAATGCTTGATATGCAAAAGTTTGACGGAACTAGGGATCCTAGACGTCATATTAAATAGTATGGTTCAATAATGGCTGCTACACCACTTGATAATTTCCCAAGACTAGTTCCATCGTCTACCATCCTCCATATAGTCTGAATGGAAAGAACTCTATAAAGCCTTCATCAGGCAGTATTACTACAACACCAAACAAAAAGTATCTTTGAGGGATCTAGAGATAACTAGACAGAGGTAAATGAGTCCTTTGCTGATTTTCTCACCTAATGGAGGAAAAAAGCGGCCCTGCTAAAGAACAAACCATTTGAAGAGGAGTAGGTCAAAATAGTGGTTAGAAACATGCTCCCAAATATGGTATAAACTATTTAGACTGTGAATCTCAAGTATTTCAATGACCAGTATGATGATAGATTACAATGTGAAGAGATAGAAGCTGAAAGGAACAAGGCACAGAAAGGGAAGTCAACCTACCGTCGCCCTTTGGCTTCCAAAATAGTAGATGTTAATTGGTTCATCACTAGCCAAAATTCTCCAACCTCAACCAGCCTTTGTCCAAAGTGTTTGAAAGACTAGAAAGGCAAGGCCTGATCAAACTTGAACCTGCTAGATTCTTACCTAACCCAAGCTCTCTTGGATTCAAGCATGACACCTACTGCAACTCCCACCGGAACCCTAAACATTCCATAGACAACTGTACCAAGCTTTAACATACCATCCAAGACCTCATTAAAGCTAGAAAGATTACTGATCCTAATAACCGACCCCAAGCACTAAACACAACCATCTACCAAATTATAATCGAGTACCACCCCCGAACCAAAACATGTGCATTAAATCTGGCTTCACCAAAGAAAAAGTCCCGGTCTCATATGAAGGTGAGTCTACCCTACAAAATACTATCACTTGCCATATAAAATGGTTGAAAGACAAACTGCCACACTTGGGAGATTTGAGAGATTCTTATGTCCTGCAAACCAAGTTAAACGGGAAAGTCAAAGATGTTTACATGTTTGATGCCTGGTATTCCTCAAGTGATGATGAAGTAAACGTCCTAAATCCATTTTGATTTGTAAAATATTAGGAACTCTCAATCCAACAAGTTACTCGAAGTGGCTGGGATTATTAGAGGAAAGATTTGGACAAGTTTGCACCTAAGAAAACTCAAAGAAGAGACACATATATGCAATAACTGACAAAAGATAGTACTGAAGTTAAGGAAGACTTGATCATTAATGCAAGTATTTGAGACCTGAAGACACGTAATATTTGGATGCTGGATGCAGGTAGGATGGGAGTGCTGAGCCCAGATGATGATTAGAGAGTAACAACGTTACTCAGGGTACACTGATTGAATGCCAAGGAACTTCTAATTATGTTTTTTTAATGGTTTTGAATTAATTTTAAAATGATTTTCAGAGTTTTGATTGTTAAAATTATTTTTATTGATTTTATAGTGGGTTCAATCGTATGATGGGTTTTGTGCCAACTTTTAATGTTTTGGACCTCGATTCAGAGTTCAAACTACGATCTAGTGAGGTTCAGGGCTTTGAAACAGGCCAAAGTATTGCGAAACAAGGTGAATAGGTCTGGAATTTTGCCTACTCCTTATCCGAAAGCCGTACGCCTCTAGGATGAGGAGTGTGCCACAACTTAGGCCCTTAAGACATGCTTCTGAAGCTTGAGGTGTGCTTCTCAAGTCTAGCCCAAAAACAAAGGAACACAAAGAACAGGGGGAGTTTTGACTTAAAAAAATACCTAAATTCAATTTTTAAAGCCCAGAAGCCACAATATCTGACTTGTCCACCACTCCTAATCCTAAACACATCAGATTTCTACATTAAATATTTATTTTCTATCTTTGGAAGTAGATCTCTGATTTCTTTGGTTTATGGAAAGGAATTTTCTAGATTAAATCAATCAAATATTTTCATAATCAAATATTTTCCTAATTAAGCCTCACAGAAACACTATAAATAGAGCCCTCTAATTCACTTTTCAACTCACTCAGAAGCATTTGAATTTCACTCAGAAATCCTCCACCAACACTTCTTGAGAGCCTCTCCACTCAAGAAGCACTAAACACTTTTTAGTTTCTTTAGAGTTTTAATCTTCTTAAAACTCTAGAAATCTAATTCTAGAAGTTTAGGAAGATTAAACAATTTTTTTTTAATTTTTCTTGAAGATTTTCTAGTGAGGTTCTAATGAAGTTCTAAGGCATTCAACATCAATATGGTGATTCTAAACCCCTATTCTGATAGGATAAGCTCCTAGAAACCATGCATACAGGATGATCATAAGCTTTTTCTAACCATTTTCTTGTTATTTTATTCTTATGTTTTTCTTATTATGTTCCTAGGTATTCATGTTATTTTAATGTTCTAACTTGTTTTAATTCTTACTTTGCATGTTCATGGATGTTATAATTGTTTCTAGGAGGCTAAATCATTGATGTGATGATTTGAACCGAAGGAACCTCAAGAACACGTTCATCATCATTAGATTTAGGATTTTCATTATTGTAACCATGTAAATTCATGTTGTAATCTATTCTAGACATCTTGTTTATGTTTGGAACCATTTTAAATTGAACATTAAAGTTCATTTAAGTTTAAGAATCATTCATCACATTCTGGGTACCAGAAGAGTCGCACGTTACAACATTGAGGCTCAAAGAAAACCCTAGAGGCACAAGTGTCTTCATTGGGGTGCACGAACCTTCATTGAGGTGCGTGGGCCTCTGTTAAGGCACACTGTAGTCCTCAGGCCCAATCTAAAGAGTTTTGATGGTTTGGCCTAATCTGGTGATTCTAGAAGGCCTAGAAAGCGATTAGGCACGCTTCAATCACTGTTTGTATAACTAAACCTAATTGAGAATGCTTACACTTCTTTGTGGTTGTTAGATGGATGAATTAGGGTTTCCATATTCGTCAAACATTGTTCATATCCTTATTTTGGATGAAAATGGTTAAACAACTAGAAACAATGAAAAATAATTATTATCCGGTATATTAAAAAGTTAAAATAAATTGCAATGCATGTTTTAGAATTAGGATCGTTAAAAACAATTTAGAAACACTAGGTTAGCAATAAATTATATCGTAGTAGAAGGTTTCTATTCTCCTTCACTTCCAATCTTTAGGACGCTAGAGGGTTTTCTATTCTCCTTTACCTCCATTCTTAAGGGTGTATGTACTATGGTTGTTCTTAACTGTTATCATCTTGTATACATGATTTACTACTTTCCGGCATGTTATTAGGTGTTAGTACTTTCATTATTTATATTATTGCTTGTTAGGGGATAGTATGATGTTAGTATAAATTTTAAGGTATGGCCCACAACTAGAGGAATAGCTTATGCTGAGCTCAGATCTCTAGGTTATGATGTTTAGCAATCTTTAAGGAATCCAACATCATAAAAAGTGGAAGTATGGTCCTGGCCCATAAGTCAGGTGGTGACTCCCTTGCTCTATTTTACAAACATTATCCCTGCCTTGAATGGCTTCAACTCGGGGTCATTAAAATACTTTGGTCGGCATAGTGTTTACCCCATGATTCAGAGCTATGACGCACCTCCTATCCATAGTGGTGACTCCACTTGGGATTTCAAGTATAAGATTCCACGTGGTCTCATACCTTTTCATTTATGCTTTCATTGTCTATTCCTGCAATGCATACATGCATACTACCTGATAACCCCCGGTATAGTTAGAGCAATGCTCAAAAGTCCCATTCCAGTTCTATGGGCAGCATTTTTAGCGTTACCACTCATACTAGTTGAATTGTGCTACTTGTGTGAAAATGATGTCAAAGTATTAACTTAATTGTACTTGGTTAATACTAAGATGGCCTTAGAACATAGGGAATGTTAGGATTTGAAAAGAGTAACCTTGATTACTACCTTGGTGAAAGGGATGTTGCTGTGTTGGTCTAATTGTACCTGAGCGATGGTAAAATAGCCCTAGAACATGGGGAATATTAAGAACTCGTTAAAAGCAAGGACATTGGAGACGTCATAATGACTTATTGTTTAGTTTGGATGTTCTATGTGTGTGTGTCTATATATATATATATATATATATATATATATATATATATATATATATATCTTTGTGTGTGTGTATGTGTACCTGCATCCCTTGTTGATGTAAAGGCCCAAGGAAAAAATCCTAGGAAAAGTGACTCACCGTATTGTGTGTATGTGTGTGTGTGTTTGTGTGTATATATATATATATATATATATATATTTGTGTGTGTGTGTGTGTACCTGCATCCCCTGTTGATGTAAAGGCCCAAGGAAAAAATCCTAGGAAAAGTGACTCACCGTATTATAAACGTGTGTGGGAGAAATAAGGTTGGAAGGTCTACCCTCTAGAGTGGCCTAGTCCAGGACTTTGTTAAGGGGAAGAATTCTGATCTAGACTATGACTTTGATGGTATGGGGATGAGAGGCATGGCAAACTTACGTCCCAAGTTTAGAATTCTTTACATGCAGAAGTTTAGTGGATGTGGTGATCCTAAAATGCATTTGAAACAGTATATTACTATCATGGCTGCAACCACTTTAGACAAGGAGTAGAAAGTGGCTTTCTTTCCTTTGTCACTAGAAGGAGTAGCATCTGAGTGGTGTCATTACTTGTCGTACACCATACAAGCTGACTAGGATGAACTATGTAGTGCTTTTGTGATGCAATTTGCTTACAATGCCCACTTGGAAGTGTCACTTAGAGATCTAGAGATGACCAAGCAGAAGGAGGGTGAATCTTTCTCTGAATACTTAATCTGTTGGAGGAATAAGGCTACCCTGATGAAGAACAAGTCCTCTGAGAAAGATCAAGTTTGCATTGTGGTATGAAATGTTTTGCCTGACATGGTTAAATAACTTCAGACTATGAATCCTAAGACCTTTAATGACTTGTATGATGATGGTCTTCAAGCTGAGGAAATGGAAACTGATAGGAGGAGGAATCAACCTAGTAGAGGAGATAATCAAGCTATTACTCAGTCCTCAAGGAGTGTGGAAGTAAATGTTGTCCGAAGATTCTCCAATTTCAATCACCCTTTGTCCAAAGCCTTTGAACGTTTGGAAAAACAAGGCCTACTTCAACTTTGACCCGGTCGAAATGCACGAAACCCCAATGCCCCAAATTACAATAAAATGCTTATTGTCATTTCCACCAGACAAAAGGCCACTTCACTAACTGCATAAGACTTAGACATGTTATCCCGGCCTCACTAACAGTGGAAAAATAACCGACCCAGAAAATAGACAATCAAACACCAAAACTAACCCACTGCTAAACTACCAAAATGTTCCACCTCTAAACCTAACTATGACCATATGCTTGGGTCTCTCTGAAGAGGAAATCTTAGCATCTTTCGAGAGTCAAGAGACCAAACCTAATCTGATTGGGAAATTAAACCTTATGAAGAAAACTTGGTCAAAGTGGAAGTGACTGAGTTTTTGATTATGTAGCTCAATGCCATGTCCAAAAGTTGGTTGAGATTCTAGCTAATGAAGAAACCCTTACTAGATGGTGAGGTTGAGGCCTATATGCTTGAAGTGAGGAAAGATGGAAAGGTTAGGGATGTCTACATGTTTGATGCTTGGTATAGTTCTAATGAGGATGAATTTGAGACTGATAATGTAATTCAGTTGATCCAGAATGAGAAGCCTATGGTAGGCATGTGACTAGAAGTGGCAAAGATTATCAGAGGAAAGACTTAGGAGAGCAGCCAATAGAGAATTCCCGAAAGGAGGTAGTAGAAAGTTCTGACAGAAATGATGCCAAAGAGGATCTAATCACAGAACAACTTAAAAAGACCCAAGTCAATGCTAGCATATGGGATCTTCTTGTTCATTCCGAGGCCCATAGAAAGGCATTGGTCAAGGCCTTGTCCTAAATTTAGATTCCTGAAAATACCACACCGGTTGACATGATAAGGTTGATGACTAAGAAAAATCCTGATGAGATTATTTTCACCGATGAAGACTTGCCCCTAGAAGGGAAATATCACAACAAAGCCCTATATATTGCTGCTGAAGTAAATAGGAGAAATACCTCTTGTGTTATGGTGGATGATGGATCCTCTATTAATATTTGTCCTACTAAGCTTCTTCCTAAGATGAGCCTGACTGTTGCTAATCTTAAGCCTTCTGACTTTGTCATTAGGGCTTATGATGATTCTAAAAAAGGTATGGAGGGGAACTTCACTACTAAAGTCAAAGTCGGCCCAATCGAATGAAGTTTAGTTCAGTGTGTTGGATATACTTATGACCTTCATAGTGATACTTGGAAGGCCTTGGTTTCACCCATTAGGAGGCGAGCCCTCAATTGTTCAATAGAAAGTGAAGTTCCCATTAAAAGAAGATGTGTTGACCATCTCCTTCAAGCCATACTTCAAGGTGTTATTTCACCTATGGGATTCCATATGATGGGAATATTTTAGGATCCAAAAAATCCAATAGTTAATGGGATGATGAAGCAAATGAACTTTATGCCAGTACTTAGGCTGGGTAAGAACCAACAAAGGCTTGCAAAGTTTCCTGAGTTTAAAACTCAGACAAATAAGAATGGTTTGGGCTATGATAGGGCAACTAGGTTGAAGAATAAGGGTAAGATGTTGGCTGATTGGTTTCTCCCAGAAAGCAAGAATTTATACCCAGGGAAGTCTTCACATGTGGAAGTAAATGGAATAGTTTTACATGGTTTTAAAGTGTTTCAACACCTGCTAGAGATTCATTCTACTAGAGATCTAATTTCAAAGAACTTTGTGAAGATGACTATCGAAGTGATCTTTGATGCTAAAGAGCCGCCGCTACTGCTTTGTCTGATTTAGATACTTTCATATAATAGTCGTTAGTTAATGTCTTCAATGAAAATGATGGAATAACGTCCAATCTATTTGAGGACGATGATGTATATGTTTCCAAGGTCAATAATATAACTACTGATTTTGCTTAATTGTGTGATATTGATCTAATTGCACTTTGCATTTCATTGATCATTTCATAAGCCTTTTTTTACATAAACTTTGTGCATGCTTGTGGACAGAGCGCCTGGGACGCATCTTAACCGTTGCCCGTTGGTTGGTGTCCAATAGCAATGGTGACCTACAGCAATGGTGACCTACTCACTAAATGGATTTTTAGATTCATCAAAAAATGTGGTGTCGCCACCCGAATTACTTCGGGATCACCTAGTGATTAACAAACAGGTAGATTCCTTTTCGGGAAAATCCCATTCGTCATCACACTAGATGATTTCTGGGTTCGAAATGAGTCATCCATACTTGGGGCAATTTTCCATTTAATTAAGTAAGGCGGTCATTATTTTCTTACAGAGACAAACAATATAGAACGATAAAATCACCCAGAAAATAAAATGCTATGAATGGGTGCGCCTGATATTGTTTCTAATCAATTTTAGTCTTGCATTAAGTCCACTATATTTAACCCTACTTGATTAATTACGATTGGCTGGATTTGGTGAGTTTCTACTTATTTTAGTAGTACTTAACCGGGTGGATTATTTCCTTATTTATTTACATGCAAATATCCATAGTTAGTTTCTAACTCATTTTTATTTTTGATTTTTATTCGGGCTTAAATTTGCACATTAATTCATTCATTCATTTTTTTATATTTTTTTTGGAATATATGAAGGAAATGGTAATAATAAACATACAACCTTAAACAAAGGAAAGGGACAATGAATTTCTACCATTTTTATTTACTGATTTACTGGATTGATTAATTAAATGTTAGATTAGTCATTTAACAAATAGATCTATGTGATTTGCATGAAAAAGTAAAGAAATCTTACCGATCGACTGATCTACCCAGGAGAGGATAAATCGATCGACCTTGAAGCTTCAGAAGAGTCTTGGTCTTGAAATCTTTGATTTTGGCTCTGTATTGTGAAGATCCAGCCGGATCTTTGATCTTTCGGCCAGATGTTATTAATGGGCCAGGCCCAAATATTTGAATTTAAGCAAGTAGGTTGGGACATCCGTCGAGATGTTTGAACGTCCGGCCAAACCTGTATTTCATCTTTTCTGAGCTGTTTTCCCTGTATTAATACATTTCCTTGTAGATTTATAGTATACAAGCTAATAACACTGTTTACAGATCCCTAAGGAACTAGTATGGATTGTTAAAATGGCTTGAATCTAAAACTAAAAATCCAAGAATAATATTACTGTGAAATATTAAAACAATGGTTACGAGGCTCCAATCTTGAATATGAGAGGTCCAAAACACTCTTTGTTTATATGCGATCAAAATATCGAACAAAACTAGTAAAAAAAATAAATGGCACAAAATATAAAGCAAGTAATGTAAATGAGAAAATATGCTTAGATGTATGGATGCTCCGTGGATGGTTGGTTGCCCTCATAATGGAGGTATGTTGCCATTTTGGGTAGAAAAAAATGAGCTGTTGAATTATTCAAAACAAAAGAAGCTGCTTAGCCCAGAAAAACGGTTGTTATGTTGTTCTTTTTTTTTTTTTTTTGTAAAAACCTCTCCGTCCCTCCAAAGAATTCCCTTTTTTTTTGTCCCCCTCCTCTTTCTATGCTTCATCATTTTCATTTTATATTCTCTGAGATTAGGGTTGTCCTTCGACAGGGAGAATCTCCTTTCTTTTAGTGGTGGGGCACGTGAAATTATTATCCGTTTTCTGCTAGACTCTCCCATAATTCCACAAAATTCAAAAATGAACATCCGGCCTAACCATTGAACATTCGGCCGGATGTTTATTATTGGGCCTAGTGGGCTTTTGGGCTCAAAACAATTTTCTGGTTTATGTGGGCCGTATTTAAGGTTCGGAAAAATATTTAAACACTTGTTCGGACCTTAAATTAGGCCAAAAACATATTTTAAAAATATTTAACACATTTGAAATAATTTTTTTTTCTTCAGCTCATTTCTACAAGAAATTGGGTAACAGAGTGGTCTAAACTAGATCGTATTCATCATTGGGCTCCCACGCCGCTTCCATGTACCTGTATCCAAAAATTCAGAGCCTATAGTTTGTCCCCGCTTTGTCAGAGTTTAGCAATGTTTGGATAAACATGCATAAACGAACGTCAAAGCAAACAGACATAAACAAACCTGTCAAAAGGATACAATCTATGTTTTTGGCTTGGGGTTCGATAGTCATCACCGATAAGTTGGTGGTAGTTCATCTCCGTAGATAGTCGTTCATCTCCACAGATAGTCGTCGCCGATACGTTGGAGGTAGTACGTCTCCGAGATATTGGTCGTCAATATGTTGGAGGTAGTACGTCTCCGTAGATAATCGTTGCCAATACATTGGAGGTAGTACATCTCCGAGATACTGGTCACTGATGCGTTGGAGGTAGTACGTCTCTGTAGATAATCGTTGCCAATACATTGGACGTAGTACGTCGCCAAAACTTCTAGTGATGAAAAGCCACCATTAGCTCCATAACTTCAGGTCACCGCAAGCCACCTTGAATAGTCCAATATCTGCAAAGACGTACTACCTCCAATTTATTGGCAACGATTGTCTGCGGAGACGTACTACCTCCAACTTATCAATGACCAGTATCTCGGAGACGTACTACCTCCAATGTATTGGTGACGATTATCTGCAGAGACGTACTACCTCCAACGCATCAGCGACCAGTATCTCGGAGATGTACTACCTCCAATGTATTGGCAACGATTATCTGCGGAGACGTACTACCTCCAACATATTGACGACCAATATCTCGGAGACATACTACCTCTAACGTATCGGCGATGACTATCTGTGGAGATGAACTACCTCCAATGTATCGGCAATGACTATCTACGGAGATGAACTATCACCAACTTATCGGCGATGACTATCAAACCCTAAGCCAAAAACACAGATTGTATCCTTTTGACAGGTTTGTTTATATTTGTTTACTTTGACGCTCGTTTATACATGTTTATCCAAACATTGCTAAACTCTGACAAAGCGGGGGCAAACTGTAGACACTGAATTTTTTAATACAGGTGCATGGAAGCGGCGTGGGAGCCAAATGATGAATACGGTCTAGTTTAGACCACTCTGTTACCCAATTTCTTGTAGAAATTAGCTGAAGAAAATAAAAATTATTTCAAATATGCTAAATATTTTCAAAATATGTTTTTGTCCTAATTTAAGATCCGAACAAGTGTTTAAATATTTGTCCGAACCTTAAATACGGCCCACATAAATTAGGAAATTATTTTGAGCCTAAAAGCCCACTAGGCCCAATAATAAACATCCAGCCGAATGTTCAATGGTCCGGCCAGATGTTCATTTTTAAATTTTGTGGAATTATGGGAGCGTTTGGCAGAAGATAACAGATAATAATTTCACGTACCCCACCACTTAAGGAAAGGAGATTCTCCCTGTCGAGGGACAACCCTAATCTCAGAGAATATAAAATAAAAATAATGAAGAATTGAAAGAGGAGGGGTACAAAAAAAAGGGGATTCTCTGAAGGGACGGAGAGGTTTTTATATAAAAAAAAGAACAGAACAACCATTTTTCTCGGCTAAGCAGTTTCTTTTGTTTTGAATAATTCAACAGCTCATTTTTTTCTACCCGAAACAGCAACATACCTCCATCATGAGGGCAACCAACCATCCACGCAGCATCCATACATTTAAGCATATTTTCTCATTTACATTACTTGCTTTATATTCTGTGCCATTTATTTTTTTTATACTAGTTTTGTTTGATATTTTGATCACATATATGAGTTTTATGTGAAACAAGGAGTGTTTTGGACCTCTCATATTCAAGATTGGACCCTCGTAACCATTGTTTTAATATTTCAAAGTAATATTATTCATGGATTTTTAGTTTTAGATTCAAGCCATTTTAACAATCCATACTAGTTCTGTAGGGATCTGTAAACAGTGTCATTAGCTTGTATACTGTAAATTTACAAGGAAATGTATTAATAGAGGGAAAACAACTCAGAGACGATGAAATACAGGTTTGGCCGGACGTTCAAACATCTGGACGGATGTTCTTGAAGGATGTGTTTTGGCCATGCTTCTCATTCACTTAGGTATGCTTTGATTTAAATCTCTCCGCTTCCTCGTTTTCTTCTTTTTTTTTCATCATTTTTTTCTTCTCTTTTTTTGGCCTTGTCTTTTTGCCTAAACGCCTCTTTGCGAGGTTTTCACCCTAGCAGGCTTGCCTTAACTTTTGTATGAGCCACCCACGAATGGGTTTTCAAATCATCAGGCTCTCTCTTTTTTTTTTTTTTGAGTCACAGAGAGATTTTCACATTTTGTTTCAACTTGTGAAGGAGCATGCCCGGAAGCATTTTTAAGAGTCCTTAGTTGTTTTAAGGTGATCTCCAGGACCGGTAATTCTTTGAATGTGTTTCGCTTGCCTTGCGCTTGTGATGCCATTTTACTGATCAAAGTCGTTCTTTGGATCAAGCATGGCGTTTTTGCATTTTTCTTCAAAGAAGCAAGTTATTGATGCTATTTCTCTTCATGGTTTTTGGTTACCCTCAGATTTTGATTTTATTATGGTTCCCTCTATTGGAAGCTCAGGTGGTATTTTTCTTTCTTAGAACATTAAAAAATTGAATTGCACCTTAGTCTCTGATTCTTCAAATCAGCTAATGTATAATTTAAATTTTCACGATGTCCAGTTCCTTTTCCTTATACTTTTTGCTCTTATAGATGCTACAGACAGAGCTCTTTTATAGGCTAATCTTCTTCCTATTATTAGTGGGAATGATAACATCATGGTAGTTGGGGATTTTAATGAAGTTCTGTTTCCTTCAGAACGTTCAAATGCTACTCTTACATCTTCTATTATGGATTTATAGGATTTTGTTAGTTCAGTTGAACTGTAGGATCTTCCCCTTTATGGTAGAAATTACACTTTTGGCACAATGTTAATTCTCTTTCTAGAATTGACAGGATTCTAATATCTAGTACTTTATCTTCTCTCTAGCCTTTTCAATCTGTCTCCTTTTGTCAGATCATTTTCCTCTTGTATTCAAGTCTTCCATTAATTTTAATTGGGGAAGCCATCTTTTTTTATCCTTGAACACTTGGTGGAATGATGATCGTTCTGATGATTTTGTGGCTACTTCTTGGAAGACAATTACTGATTCTAACTTTAATGCTTCTTTGGCTTCTAAATTGAATCTCTTTCACAGATCAATTAGCTTTTAAAACAGAGATATATTCGGGGATGTAGACAAGAAGATTCAGACTCTAGAAGTTGAAATTCTTACTAGAACTGATTCATCAATGTCAAGGCCTCTTACCTTGACTTAGAAGGAGGATGTGGGACGTCTGTAAGCTGATCTAGCTAAACTGAAAAGATACAAAGAAGTGATGTGGCACCAAAAATCCAGGGTAACGTGGACCTTATTGGGACACAACAACACTTCATTTTTCCATAGAATTGCGTCTTCACACTTCAGGCATATCATAATACCAAGATAGAGGATGATAAAGGCACTCATGTTGATCCTCTGAGTATTCGAAATGCTATCTTAGATTACGATACCTCCCTCTGCTCGGCAAAAACTGATATCCATTTCAATTTAGAGTCCTTTTCTTTTCCTACAATGACTGATGAAGATAATACTACTTTAGTAGAGGGTTTTTCAAAAGAGGATACTTGGAATGCAATCAAATCTTATGCTCCAAATAAAGCTCCGGGGCCTGATGGATTAACTTCTTTTTTTTTTACAGAAGAGCTTGGAAATTTATGAAGCGGGAAATTATGCCAATACTGCATAATTTTCATTTTTTTGGCACCTTGCCTAATATCATGAAGACCTCCTAAATAGTTCTCATCCTAAAAGTAGTTGGTTCCTTTTCCATGAAGAATTTCAGGCCCTTTAGTTTAATCCATGGTTTTTACAAGATTCTCTCTAAGATCCTCTCTTTTAGATTGAGGAGAATTCTACCTTCTACCATTTCAGAGTCTCAGTTTGCCTTTGTTCAGGGAAGAAGCGTTCATGAGTGCTCCTTCATTGCTTCAAAATTGGTCCACTACATTCATTCATCTCAGAAATTGACTTTTCTATTAAAGTTAGATTTCCATAAAGCTTTTAACAGTATCTCCTAGCACTATATGACATCGGTTATGCGAAAGATGAAATTCTCTAAAACCTGGATTAAGTGGATGGTGAATTGTTGGAAAAGGTCTTCCATTCGATTTATGGTCAATGGCTTAGCTTCATCTCCTATTGATATCCATAAGGAGATTAAGCAGGGAGATCCTATGTCTCCTTTTCTTTTGGTGATTGTAGTGGAGGGTCTTAAGCAGGTTTTGAATAAAACCATTGATGATGGTTACATTGAG
>CANYLF012132433.1:0-14317 GCA_948193215.1 Bocquillonia castaneifolia
TAGTAACATCAAATGGAGCAAGTATTTCATATATCTTCTGTACAAATATTAAATGAACAATCATGAAATGGATTTAATTCAAATGAGCTCATAATATGATTAATGAATTGCATTCATTCTATTGAGAAAAACATCGACAAATAAAGTAAAACAAATGTAATATCATTGACCTAACAAGTTTTTCTTTTATTATCTAGGAAAGGAACAACAAAACAACAACAAAATCCTAAGCATCCGCTTCTAGGTCTGAGATCTTTCCATCATCAATCAGATTCCGGATCATGGTCTTTAGCTTTGTGCAATCATCAGTATCATGCCCTTCAGCTTGATGGAAGTTGCAAAAGGTGTCAGGAGTGTAGCTCGGCCTGTTTGGATTTGGTGGTCCCCTTTTTGTCTTAGGCTTTATCATCCCTTCATTTGCCAACCTTTCAAAGACTTCAAGAAGTGGCTGGTTAAAATTGGAATATTTGTGAGGAAGTCGAATCTTGCTTACTTCAACAATGTTGTTATTCTCCATCCCCATCTCCTCAACTTGAAGTCCACCATCAATGAGGTCTTGAATCTCGCATTTGAGCTGCAAACAATTGTTAGTATGATGACCAAGGATGTAGTGGAATTGATAATACATATCGGGATCATATCCGGATGAGTGAGTGTTTGGTGGATTCTTGGCTGGTTCAGATTTAAGAATCCTATACTTCTCCAACCTTTGAAAGATTTAAGAGGTTGGTTCAGGTTAAAAAACTTACGTGGACTTGGAACCTCACCTGTCATCTTAGAAGAAATCATCTAAAGACATTCCTTTTGGGTCAGCAGCTTCTTTAGTTCCACCATACCTTGGTGTTCTATTTCTTCAGGGATCCTTGATGTCAATTGTTTAACACCCATTCTATGCTCTTGAACTTTTGGTTTATTGAACCCATTTATAGGATTGAGGGCTCCTTCAAATGGCATGGTGATGGCCTCCACCTCTTCAAACTTTCCAGGATGGTTTGCAATATGGTTCATAGGTCATTGCCCTAAGAATTCCCTTAACATGGACTTCACTTCATCCCTCACTATTTTGCAGATTCGTTGGCTATCCAAGGTATGCTTAGGAGGATTGATGTTACTACAAAACAAGGGGTTAGCATTCTATGTCATGTATGCAAAGATGCATTGATGCATGTATGCATAAATGCAAAGGACAAGCAACATAAGTAGCAAACGCCAATCAAGCACATGTACTACTAAGTGGTAGGCCTTCAAACCATATTCTCCCACACACATGTTCATTTGGTAAGTCAAAGTTCCTAGGAAATGGGGTCAAGGCCATCGCATCAACAAGTGATACTCATGCCGATATAGTATGCATATAACATAGAAACTCTCGACATTCAAACCAGTCAATAAGTTATTAATATGACCTTATCCCATGTCTTTGTTTTAACAAATTTCCTTAATGCTCCCTATGTTCTAGGGATGTTTTAGCATTAGACAGGTATAATTAGACTAACACACCAACATCCCTTTCCCAAAGGTAGTAATCAAGGTTATTCTTCTCAACATCTAAGTGTTCCCCATGTTTTAGGGCTATCTTAGCATTAGTCAGGTAAATTAGACCAATACTTTGACATCCCTATTACCCAAGTAGCAAGTAGGGTTTGATTTAAAATAATAACACTAGACTAGGCATTATAACGGCTTCATGGCATCACATAAGCAAACAACATTTGGTAAGTCGTAGTGGAAGTAGATAAGGTCATTACGTGGCTTCAGTCGGTTCCACCAAAAGTGGTTCCTAAAATGGGTGAACTCCCATTAACCATCTTCCCTTTTGAAGGGTCGAGCAATGGTAGGATATTCAGTCCACTATGAGTGGTAGTAACTAATTCCACCACCTATGAGGTAAATTCAAAAATCATAGGCGGCTCGACCAATGGTACCAGCGAGGTAAGGTGTTTTAATGCAAGAATGCAATGCAAGGAAACTAGAGTATGATATAATGATAATGAGTAGATTGAATCACAAGTCTATCGTCCCTAATGGAGTCGCCAAACTATGGACAAAGAGGGTTACTCAGAGGTCCAAGTTTGACTAGCGACTACACTTTTAATGACAGGAGGTAATGATGGAGTAGCCACCCGAACCAGCATTGGGAATGTCTTATTGGTGTGGATCTCAATTCCCCTAAGAATGCAAAAGACACATAGACCTCAAAAGATTTTGGAATCAGACTTATGCATTCTTAGGGCATAATTCTTTACAAGCTAGTCATAGGATTATATCTACCTTTATTTCCACTAACAACGAGAATATTAACAAACAATTTACATTTTACAACATATTAGCATGCAAAAAGATGAGTTTCTATACAATCAAGGATTCATTTTGCATTACTAGATCAGCATTATAGTCAGTTTACATGCGAGGGTGATAGCAAATAAGGTAACACATCAACACAACATAGGTTTCTACTGTTTTAGACTAAAAGACTACCAAATATGCATTATTAAGTCAATTTCACGCATTTATAACATTCTAATGATTACCAAAGAGGGTTAAAAGCTTACCTCGTCGCTCATATCCACGTGAAAATACAACACAATCAAGAAAATGCATGAGAGCCATCCATCCAGGGGTCAACGCCACTCCATACAGCCAAGCAGGGCAAACGCCACTTGGGGGAGTGGAATTTTGGCTGAACGCCACTATAGGAGTTGTATTAAGGCCAAACGTCACTCTATGGAATGGCATTTTTGGAGTAAAACACAGAAAATTACATAAAATGATAGAAAATGCAAATTTCAGGTTTACTAAGCCCAAAAATCGATAAAAAAATAATAAAAATAATGATTTATGATGTAAAACAACCTAAAAGTAATTTAGAATGGCAAAACACAACCTAGAAGCAAAATGCAAATGATCCACGGTAGCATTTAAAATGAAGAAATGAATGAACAGTAAACATATGCGAATATCATTCAATATACATTTTCATATGCAAAAGGTTAACAAATACATATGAAACATGCCTAAAAACTCATTTAATCAACATTTAACACATTTAATCACATTTCAAGATAACATTCATGAGAATTATATGGAACATCATTCATGGTAGAAATGTACAAGACATCTACATTTTATAGCAATCGAGATGCAAGAATAATGGTTAAATGATTAGAGCAACAATTGAGATTAGAAAACCTACTTGTAGACACCTGATTTTTAGATGCAGTATGTGGAAGCGGCGTGGGAGCCCAGTGATGAATACAGTCTATTTCTGACCACTCAGTTACCTAGTTTCTCATAGAAATGAGCCGAAGGGTTGAAAATGATTTTAAAATGTTTTCAAAAAAATGAATTTCAGGCTCATTGATGGTCCGATCGAACCTTTAATGATCCGGCCAACCAACCGGATCTTTAGTGATCATTCGATCGAATGTTCATTAAAGGTTCGGCCGGATGATCACTTTGACATGACATGTTATGGGGCAGGGTGCATGAACTAGTAATGTACTCGAGACCTATAGCCTACACCGGCCTATACCCATGTTGCAACTTGAACAAGTTACTGAAAAAGATTCATTTTTCTCATATAAATACCTTGAGTTTTTAGACTATTAGGGGAAACAAAGAGAGCGGATGGTCAAAGAGAGGAAGAGAAAAAGGGAGATATTTTTAGAGAGAACAGTAGAGAGTAACACACGCACACATGCCCATTTTCAAAGCACGGTTTCTCTAGAAAACTTATTTCCCAGTTTTTTGGGTTTCTGAACAAGGAAACTACATCAATCTAGAAGCTCTTCTTTAACCGAAAGTGGTAACATACCTCTATTCTAAGGGCAACAAACCATCCACGAAGCATTCATGCATCGCAATAAGCATATTCTTCCATTTATTTGTTTCTGCTTAGTTTACTATAACTTTTCATAATTCATATACTAACTTTATTTTATATTCTAGTTACATATGCGAGTTTCATAGGGAACTAGGAAGATGTAGAACTAACCGGATTAAAGTTTGAGGCTCTATAGCCCAAGCTTTAACCCTACATAGTATCTTAACTCCAAAGCTTGGGCTATTGTTATGAGTCATTTCTATAACATAGAATGGATCTAAAGGTGTACTTTAAGACTTTATTTGTCATATAAAATTGTTATTCATAAGAATTTGTAATAATACAGGGGAAGACACATTCCAAGCCAAAGTTATAGGTTCGGTCGAACCATCAATAATTGGAAGGTCCGATCGGATGTTCATGGTTAGGTCGGATGTCCCACCTGCTTCGATTATTTTCAAAACTTGGGCCTAGCCCAATCAAAGATCTGACCGAACCTATGCCAAAGGTCCGATCAGACCATCACATCATAGGAGAACATATGAGAAATAATTATTAAGGATCGACTGGTTTGAAGCTTCGAGGTCAACTAGGGAATCCTCTCCGGGATAAATTAGTCGATCGGTAAGGTTTTCTTATTATTTTATGTAAATCACTTATAACTAATTATTGAATAACCTAATTAGACATTTTAATAAACAAACTCAGTAATCAGTAGACTAAAATGGTAGAAAATCATTTCACCTTTCCTTTCTTTAAGGGTGTATGTATATTCCTGCCTTCATTATTTCGGGTAACAAATTAATTAATTAATGTGTAGATGTTAATATCCAAAATAATGTAACATGAGCTTGAAACTAACTATGGATGTTTTGCATGTAAATAAATAAGGAAATAATCCACTTGGCTAATTATTATTAAAATAAGTAGCAACCCACCAACACAGCAAATAACACTTAATCAATCAGAGTAATTATATCATACTTAATGTAGAAGTAAAACTGATTAGAAATAATATTAGGTGCGATCATTCATAGCATATTACTTTTCAGGTGATTTATCGCTTTATATTGTTTGTCTTCTGTAGGAAATAATGACCTTATTACTTAATTACATGAGAAATTGCCCCAAGAATGGATTACTCATTATGAACCCAGAAATCATATAGAGTGATGACGAATGGGGATTCCTAAGGAATCTACCTGTTTGCTAATCACTAGGTGATCCTGATGCAATTTGGGTGGCGACTCCATAATTTTTCCACAAAATCCAAAAGTCCATCTAGTGAGTTTGTCGCCATTGCCATTGGACACCAACCGACGGGCGCGTCCCGGGCACTCTGTCCAAAGTCAAGACTCCACTGAGGAAGTTTTTACAAATAAAAATGAATGGATATTCCAAGAAATTTCCCATCTTTTTAATTTATTTGGCCATTGTTCTCCTTTCGCATTGCATACTAGTTCTACATTTTTAAGGTCCCTATAAACCACAGTGCCATTTATAATGACAACCAACGATTCCACTTAGTTTCTTGGGTGGTATTATCGATGACTACCACTGACGATTAAGATGACTTCCTTGTCGCTTGAACCCTTGAGTGGGGAGGATGGTCAAAGGAAGTTTACTTGCGTGCTATCCTTGTTAGCCAAACGAAAGTCAAAACCCAGAATGTAATGACCATAGAAGTTTCCACTAGGTTGTACCCGCTAATCCTACTTGTTGTAATATTACCGTGAGTATTTATGATCATTAAGCCTAAAGCCTATGCCGAAATTCTATCTGCCTAAAAGCAGAATTTAGGTACAAGGATACAGACTCAATTATCATAAATGCTATTATTTGCTAAGATAGTTAGAGAGAACATTCTTTCACAGCGGTACTATCATCCCCTTTTGAAGAAATAAAGTACCCCAACCTACCTAGGAAATGGACTTTTGACCAACGAAATACGTGTATGGGAGAAATAAGGTTGGAAGGCCTGCCAAATGGTAGTAATTGTTACGTGTACAGCTAATGAGTTTCTTATTTCCCTGTCATGCATCTTCATCTCATGCATACTGCTAACACTCCTGTTTGTAGTAAATATTAAGTCTCAGTCAACTTGGAAATGAGTAGGAATACTGTTGGTTCGAGACTATGTTAATTTGGAAGAATTAAATCTAAGAAAAATGTCAGGACCAAGTCAGAACTTTGACATGGAAGCATTAATGGCTACTATGAGGGCTATGATTAGAGAGGAGGTCCAGAATGTTGTTAATACTAACAGGACACATGAGGATCCACCTCCTGAATGGGAAGATAAAACTGATGACCATGATGCTATTTTAACCTTTACTAGGAAGATGAAACAGTTGCAAGACATGGTTAAAAGAAAGAAATCTGATGTTGACTTTGACTTAGATAGCATGTGGGTCAAAGGCATGAAGAAGTTACCTCCTAAGTTTACTATGGGGGCATGCAAAAGTTTGATGGAACTGGAGATCCTAAGCTTCACATTAAGTAGTATGGGTTCATCTTGGCTGCTGCACCTTTAGATAATGAATAGAAAGTAGGAGTTTTCCTTTTGTCCTTAACTGGGATAGCTCAAGACTTGTATCACTGACTGCCACTGCTGTTCAGTCTGATTGGAAAGAACTATATGACGCTTTCATGGGGTAGTATTCTTATAACATTAAGCGGGAAGTGTCTTTAAGGGACCTAGAGATGACCAGGTAGAGATACAATCAATCATTTGCTGATTTCCTCATCTGATGGAGAAATAAGGCAGCCCTATTAAAGAAAAAGCCCTCTGAAAAAGATCAAGTCAGAATTGTTGTCAAAAATGTTCTTCCCAACACGATAGAAACACTCCATACTATGAATCCCAAATCTTTCAATCACCTATATGATGACAGGTTACAGTGTAAAGAAATGGAAGGCTGAAAGAAAGAGAAACCATAAAGGGAAATCTACTTATAACCACCCCTCAAACACATAAACAACCGATGTAAACCAGATTATCACTAGCCAAAAGTTCTCCAATTTTAACCAACCTTTATCCAAAGTGTTTGAATACATGGTTTTTTTTAGTTTTTCTGGGATTAGGTCTTATATTAGGGGGTCTGGGGGTGGTATTATTTATTGATTCCAATGCTATACCTATGGGATAGGTATAACGAAATAGGAAAAATCGAAGACTAGTGGTTCAGGACATCTCTCTTTTAAGGAGGCAGCGAGGATTTGACTTCCCATGGGGGTAGGGCATTATGAAAGGAAGTTGATCATGAATTCTTAATAAGTCTGTAATTGATTCTTCCTGGGTCGATAGACTTACGTAATAATAAACCCATGTAAATTTCATGAATGCTTGGGAAAAAAAGGGACATATTTTCTATTAGCCTTAGTGGCATTAATCCATCTTATTTTGATTTTAACAACCTTTTATCTTTGTCTAACAAAGTTCCCAAAGTGTGTAGGTTGCTTATTATAAAGAAGAAATCTAGTATTGGAAGATTCCTGTAAATCGCACTCGTGATCAGGCAGATTGCGTACATGGCATTATATCACGCACGCGATATTGGAATCACCACTGTAATATTGGAATCACCCCAGCGATTGATGACATACCATGCCCGTGATATACAAATCTCGCCCAGGACCAAGGACATACTTTTGGTCAAAACTTCAAAGGTTCTAGATCCTTGGATAGCGCCCGCAATGAGTCAAATAGCCCCCGCGATAAGTCAAATCACCCCTGTGATTTTATGGAACAGAATGCTATTTTTGTATGCATCTCTGGTTCACTATATCACGCCCGTGACACAGTAAATCGCCCCTGTGGTTCAATCAAACAGGAAGCCATCCTTGAGGCATTCTCTGGATCATCATGTCGCACCCGCAATGGAGGAAATCGTCCCTGTGACGTCAAGGAAGATCTTAGAAGAAACTAGCCGTTGGGAAGTTTTATGAATATCACGCCAGTGAAACGTAGTATCGTGCACGTGATTTGACACTTTTTAGTGCATTTAACTCAAAAGTAACTAGACGTTAGATACAACTGTGGGGTTGTTTCTACCAGCTAATTTTGTGTATTTCGGCTATGAATACCCTTCATAAATGTCCCTCAAAAAGGGACATTAATTCTTTGATAGCTAAACTCTTGTAAATTTATTTCTCATCTTTGTAATCAATTCTTGTTTGGTTTTGGGTAGCTAGAACTCTAGAGCATTTGTTGATTGGGTTGAGTGAATTAGTTATCCATTTTCTTGTGTCAATTCTTTATGAGTTGGGAAAACACTAGGGTTGGTTTGGTGAGTTAGCCATTTGTAAAACACATTGTAAAGGTTTGGGATAGCCTTGAAATCACTTGTGTAACCATTGTGGTTTAGTAGAACAAGTTAGGTCCAAACCACTATAAAATCATTTGGTGTTCATTCTACTTCATCTTGTGTCTTTCTTAATTTTTAATTCCGCACCAATTCACCCCCCTCTTGGTATTTTCAGTTGGTATCAGAGCCTTATTGCTCATCAATACCTTAAGTGGGAGTAAAAGATCTTCAAGATGTCTATGGGTGAAGGTATTTCAAGCTTGAGACCTTACTTCGATGGAAGTGACTATCCCTATTGGAAGTTGAGTATGCAATGCTATTTGGATAGTAACCAAATCGATGTTTGGGATCAAATTCTTGTAGAATGGACTCCACCAACCGCAAAGGTAGGAGACGTGACAACCACACTTGAAAGAAAAGATTGGGTGGATGCACATAAGAAGAGCAATGGTAAGAATCATAGAGCCATGGCCATTCTTGTTGGTTCTTTATCAAGAGAGAAGTGTGCTAGGCTTCAACATTCCATAACCGCCCATGCGATATGGAATACATTGGCAAACTATCATGAAGGCACAACCGATGTAAAGAACAAGAGGATAGAGCTCCTTGTCTATCAATATAAGACCTTTAAAAGGTTGGTTGATGAAAATGTCACTACACTCACTAACAGCCTTCTAGCATTGGTGGAAGGGCGAAGGAAGCCTGGGAAGATCTATAGCCCGGGAGAGGTGAACAAGAAGATTTTGAGATCATTGCCAAGGAAGAAGTTTGAGGCAAAGATCACATCAATTGAAGAATCTAAAGACCTCACCACCTAGAGAATGAATGAACTCATAGGTAGTCTCTTGATCTATGAGATAAACCTAGATAAAGATGAAAAGCTAGAAGCTAGTAAGGCCTCCAAGAAAGAAGAAAAGAAGAAAAGCCTTGCTCTTAAATCCACACAAGAGCAAGATGAAGTGCCAAAGAAGGAAGATGCCAAAGGTGGTCCTAGTGAGGAGCAATTGGTGATGCTCTCCAAGAGAGTGATCAAGATGATTAAAGCTAGAGAAGGGCCATCAAGCAAAGGCAAAGACAAGAGAAACAGTAAAGAAATGAAGAGAGGAGGATCATCCATTAGATGCTTTGAATGTGGCAAGAAATGCCATATTAAACCGGGTTGTCCCACTCTCAAGAAAAAACACAAGAAAGGCTTTAGTGTCACATAGGATTAAAATGAAGAAAGCACTTACTCATCTCAATAAAAAAGTGGAAGTGAGAGTGAAAGTGGAGATAAAACCACCAATCTTGCATTCATGGCAATAGATGATTCTTCTTGTGAGGTACATGCTTCTAACCTATCTCTTTCTTCTTCTTATACTTTCGATTGTGATGATGATGATGACAATGATAAGGATGACCCTATTGATCTCCTTAAAGAGCTTAACTCCCAATGCACTTTCTACCATTCTCAAATGGTAGAAGCTCAAAAGAAGTGTATAGAGAGTGACAAGGAGATTAACTACCTACGAGCACAAGTAGAGGCACTTAAGCTTTCCCAAGGGGAGCTTATAGGTCAACTACTTGCCTTTCAATTCAAAATCTCTTCAATGGAGACTCTGGTCAAAGAAAATGACTCATTGAAAAATGAGGTAGAAGAATTGAGGGAATCCATCTCCAAGTTTCATAAGGGTAAGGAGAATCTTGATACCTTATTGGTGTCACAAAGAACTCCCCTTATGAGGCATGGTTTGGGATTCAATGAGGCTTCAACCTCAAATGCTCAAAAGACCATCTTTGTAAAGTCATCATCCTCACCACAAACTTCTAGTGTGGATGTTGCCAAGACTAAGGGTCAAAAGCCTAAGTCTAAGCAAGGAGGCAAGACACCTAGTGTCTCCATGGCCAAGAAGACAAATATTTCTCGAGGCAAGCCTAAGGGAAAACCCAAGGTTAAGCCAATTCCTAAAAGTCAAACTCTTAAGAGACATCACACACAAAAGTAAAAGAACCTTAGAAAAAGGACCTTCTCTTCTAATGTTCAATGTCATTATTGCATGAAACATGGACATATCAATGTATTTTGCCATGTTAGAAAGAAGTAACTGTTAACACCTAATTTTTGACACAGGAATACGAAAGCGGCTCGGAGGACCAGTGATGATCGTTCAAGTTCTAAGTAGCATGAATTGAGTTGACATTGCTTTTTAGAGATTATTTTTGCTTCATTTTGAGTGTTTTCTAAGCTTGTATAGCACGTTTTTCTCCAAAATCCGGTTTTGAGCATAAGCGATGCATTTTTCAAACGGTTTTCATCATAACTTTTTCTACAAGGGTTCAAATGAATTGAAATTTTACTGGTTGATAGTTGAGGCCATTCCGTACATTTTCTCAATTTTAAGTTTTTTCAAAATCAAACATTTGGAGGCCCAAAAAGGACCAACACCACTCTGGGGAGTGGAATTAGGCCCAACACCACTCTTCCTAGTGAAGTTGGGCTCAACACCACTTATATGACTGGCGTTAGGCTCAACACCACAAGGAAGGCTGGCATTGGTCCCCCAATGCCAGTCACTCATTTTCAGTTGTAAAAAGCCCGTTTTTAGGCTGTTTCAGCTCGGAATGGCCCGTACTAGTCGTACACACGTCCCAAAGCCCTAGAGGGGTATTTTTATCCAAAAAACCCTTTGCTTTAGGGTCAAGTCATTGATTTTCATTAGAAAACTATTTGTGGTAACCCTAGCTTAAGTTTTAAGCTAAATCAGCTATAAATACCGATCTAAAACTAGGTTTTGGGAGGTTGGCAGCCAGATATATGAATTTAGGGTTTAGTTCATGATATTAGGACTCTAAGTTCACTTCATGGCATAAAACACTTAATTTTGGCATTATTTCACACAAAAACTCATCAAAGGTGTCACCTTTTCCACTCAAAAGGTGTTTTGAAGCTTCAAACCTATTCAAAGAAGTCTCTAGCAGTTATTAATCAATAAGAAGCAATACAAATGTCACTCAAACTAGATATGAGGGTTATCAAGCTCTTCCCAAGGTGATTTCTTAAGAGATAAGTCGTCTAATCTTTGTGTTTTTCATTATTTCTTTACATGATTGATGTTTTGCATATTATGAACATGTTAATTGTGATAATATGTTGCTGTAATTTTCTGTTTGCATGTTTTATTAATATTTTTGGATATTACTTTTGATAAAATATTATTTTAAGTCATGTTCATGCATTATAATTGTTGAAAGTTTCTTCCTTTGCATGTTCATGTGTTTTTTTTAGATCTGAGTTGTTTGATGTCATAAACATGTTTTAATTGCATAAAAATTATTTCTTTGCATGTCTATTTGTATAAAAACCTTTCCTTTTGTGTTTTAAGCATTAAAATGATGTCTTTTTGGGTTTTAATGCCTAAAAATCATTTCTTGTGAGTTTTAATGCATAAAGCTTGCATCTTTATTGTGTTTTATGCATGCCATGGTTATATCTAGGTTGTTTTGCCATGTTTCATGCATTATTGCATGTTTTGGTGATTGTTTAATGCATTTTTGTCCCTGTACGTGCGTTTCTTGGGCTTGGTAAACACGAAAACTTCATTTTTTTATCAAATTGCGTGCTCTGTTTTCTATTTGTTGACCAATGCCACAAGCAGGAGTGGTGTTGGGCCCAAACGCCTATAGGGGAGTGGCGTTAGGCCCAAACGCCAGTCCCTTGAGAGGCATTGGGCTCTCTTTGTTGCTCTTCGGTGCTATTTTACGGAGATTGGTTGTGTACAGTAGTTTTCACGTGGAATGCAGTGATGAGGTAAGCTCTTGAACTTTCTTTGGTAATTGTTTAGATGTGTTTATGCATATAATTGATTAAATAATGTTATTAGGTAATCATCTTAGGTCTAAAATGGTAGAAACCTCAGGTTTGTGGTGTTGTTTTGTTGTGTTATGTGTTTATATCACTTTTGCATGTAATTTAATTCCAATTAATGGTTGGTAATCTTTAAATTAACTCTTGTTTGTTATTAGAAAACTGATATTGCATGTATATATATGTAAAAAGGTAGGTTATAAATTGTTATGTGTTTTTACTACTTTTGTTAGAAGGAATGAAGGTAGGCAAAATACTAGTAGTATTGGTAAAGAATCACGTCCGGGAATTGATAAGTCGGATCCATTAATCTCTGGGGTCAATGCATCCTTCATATTCTTAAGAGGAATTGGGATGTACACCTTGTAAGACATTCCCGATGTCTGTTCGGGTGGCGACTACCACTTCAGCCCCGCAGCAGAACACACAGTGCCTTAGTTGCTAGTCATGGCTCAGGCTCTGAGGCAAAACCTCCTTGACTGCAGTTTGGTGACTCCACTGGGGACCTTTGACAGAGAGACTTATGATTCAAGTGACTCTACCAATACTTATTTTATTATGCTAAACTCTAATTCCTTTGCATTCATTCTTGCATTAAAACACCTTACCTTGCAGGTACCATTGGTCAAGTCGCCTATGATTTACAAGAGTTCTTCATAGGAGATGAAACCAGTGACTACCACTCATAAATGGAATTGTCCTAGTATTGTTTACCATCTTTGTTATGGTTAATGAGTGATAGTTAAAAGGAAATTCTGAGCTGAATGTCCTACCATCGCTTGAACCTTTTTTGAAAGAGGGAGATGGATAATGGGAGTTTGCCTTCTATGGGAACCTTCTTTAGCTGAACCGACTGAAGCCATGTAATGACCCTAGCAACTTCCTCTAGGATTTACCAAATGATTGATGTGTTATGTGATGCCATGAAGCCATTGATTTGGCCTGGTCTAGTGTTACTTCCCTTGAATCAAACCTCTAATTGCTACCTATGGGAGTGTCGAGTGTTGGTCTAATTGTACCTGACTAATGCGGCCCTACAGTATGGGATCAGTTAATATTTGAGAAGAGTGACCTTGATTACTACTTGTGTGCAAGGGATGCTGGTGTGTTGGTCTAATTATACTTGACTGATGCTAAAACGGCCCTAGAGCATAGGAAACATTAAGGACTCGTCAAGAGCAAAGATATGGGATAGGGGCATCACAATGACTTATTATTTGGTTTGTATGTTGAGAGCTTCCTATGTGTGCAAACATGCATACTACGCAGGCAATAGCATCCCCTGTTGATGCGATAGCCCAAACCAATTCCTAGGAATGTTGACTGGCCAAATGAATATGTGTGTGGGAGAAATATGGTTGGATGGTCTACCACTTGGTAGTATGTATGTTTGACTAACATTTGCTACTTATGTCCCTATGTGTTGCTTGTATACATGCATACATGTCATAGCATGCTAACCCTTTATTTTGTAGCAATATAGATCCTCCTAGTACTCCATGGACAAGAAAAGCTGGACGCCTTGTTCACAACACACGCCAACACACTCCAAAGACTCTAACTACCCCAAGCACCATGGCTGGACTGAGTGAAGATGCTTTGAAAACCTTGCAAGACATGATGGATAATGCCTTCAAGAAGGCCTTGAAAGAGAGGGACAAAGAATGGGAATCTAGTAGTGATGATAAGACTGAGAAAAATTCTGATAACGAGGCCCTTGAAGCTCTTACTAAGAAGATGGAGAAGCTCTAAGAGATGGTAATGGGAAAGGACTAGGACTTTGACTTTGATAACTTAGGTCTCTATGGTATAACTGAACTCCCTCCTAAGTTTAGGATGCCTGATGTTACTAGGTTCAATGGGTCGGGCGATCCCAAGCTGCATTTGAAGCAATACATCATCATTATGTCAGCCACCACTCTCAATGTCGAGCAAAAACTAGGTTTGTTCCCTTTAACTTTAGAGGGTGTAGCTTCTGATTGGCATCATGCCTTGCCAACTAGTATTAAATCTAATTGGAAGACTCTTAATGAGGCTTTTAGGGGTCAGTTCTTCTACAATGGTGCCATAGAAGTTTCCTTGAGGGACTTAGAGATGACCAAGCAGAAAGATGGTGAGACTTTTTCTGAATTTTTGATTAGATGGAGAAACCAGGCTGCTTTGATGCCCAACAAGCCTTCAGAAAGGGACCAGGTCAGAATCATTGCTAGGAATGTGCATTCTACATGGGTTGAGAAGCTTCAGTTGATGAATCCAAGGAATTTTGTAGAGCTCTATGATGACGAACTCCAGGTTGAAGAGATTGAGTCTGAAAAGAAGAAGACTACCAAGGCTAGCTCAAGC
>CANYLF012133158.1:0-12678 GCA_948193215.1 Bocquillonia castaneifolia
TAAAAGGAATCAGATCCATCTGTAAATTAGCTTCTATGTTTCTTTTTCCTGATAATTCTCCTAAACTGCGGGCTTCTATACATGTATAAGTTATGCCGTTTGAAATCCAACACTCTTTTCCTTCATGTTTAATAATTTATTATTTTGAAAGCCATTAATACATTGTTTATAGAAAATTCATTACTAATTCCCTCATTTTCCATCAAAAATATCATTCTCATCATTTCACCATGGTATAACTTTAAAGAATGAAATTTTTATATAATCAATCACTAACTTCACTCAAAAAAAAAAAAAACCCATCACTAACTAATTATATGCTTCCTTATCATCATCAATTTTACCAATGACAAATTGTATAATAACACTATAAAACCCATCACTAAAGTAAACTAATAACCGGATTTACACCTTTCAACTATAGAAAAATCAATCACTAAAAAGACATTCTAGAAGCCTCGGTTATTTCATTCATTAGTCAATTATTAACTCAACAATGTTAACATTTAGGGATCGATTAAAGATGATATTTTAAAAATTTAGGGATTTACTCAAAAACTCAATTGCAATTAAGGATGAGCAAGAATCGGACAAGACTAAAACCTTGACAAAACCTGTTAATTTTGATCCAATTTGGTTTTCATTTTTGAAAATTTTTAACTTTTGGTCCAATTTGGACTTATATATTAGAGAAAAAAATCCAAACTAAACTGAAAACCAACCAAATATAACACTAAAAAAACAAACGGAATTGGCAACTAAACCAAACCAATAAAGTTTGATTTGATTCTGATACTTATTCATTCAATTTGATTTGATTTTTAAAAAAAAATAATTAGTTTGGTTTATTTAACTCAAATACACATACTTAATTTCAATTAATTAGTATTAGAATTTTTTCCCCTTCCATTTACCTTCTTATCCCAACTATGTGTGCCATACAAATATGATATATGGTCCCTCCTATAAAAGACTAAACAAATGACCTCCTCAAATAAAACTATATTGCGTTATTTCATTTTCTTAGTTAAACAAATAAGAAGGAAAAAAGCACAATAGTGGGTAGAAGAAGGAGGTTGCACTTCAAGAAAAACAGTATATCCCGACATTTTTTTAACGACGCTTTTAAAAAATGTCCCTAAATAATTATTCTTAGCGACACTTCATAGAAAGCGTCTCCTAAAAATTATATTAGACGATGCTTTTATGAATGCGTCCCTAAACAATTAAACTTAACGACGCCCTTCCAAAAAGCGTCCCTATATAATTGACTATAACAACGCTTTTTCCTAAAGTGTCCCGAAATTAAATTATCCACAACCTAATCAATCTTACATAATAAAATTTGACAACACTTTTAAATAAAGTGTCCCTAAACATTTATTCTTGACGACGCTTTTCAAGAAGCGTCCTGAAACAATTAAAGATTACGAAGCTTTTTAGAAAAAGCCGTCCCATTAAATGGTGTATTTTTTATTAAAAAATCTAAATGATAAATCTTCACGACGCTTTGGAATTAAGCGTTCCTAAACATTTCACTTTGACGACTCTTTTGAAAAAGTTTCCCTAAACAATTAGATATTAACGACGCTTTTAAAAGCGATGGTAAAATATTTAGGGATGGAAAAACCGTCAACAAATGCAGATTTTCACCGTGTCCATAGGCTGTTTTTCTTTTAGTGTTGTGGTTTATATATGAGCGTCTAGAACATATTATAAAAAATTTCCAACTTTTACAAGATTAAGAACATTTAATTATAATTAATCTTGTTAATCATGTAGCTAGTATGTGACACCATAAAAGTCCAAGAACAATGAATGTGCACACACACACACACACACACACACACAGATATATATATATAACCTTCAAGATGATATGTAGGCTAATGGACCAACCAAACTTCTCTGCCCACGAAGCTTCACCTAATAATTTTGTCTGTCTTTTGATATATCATTAGGAATCAATTTGTGTTTGTTATTGTTTGGATGTGCTTGCAAATATAGAAATTCTTTGATTCCATTTTCTTTTTTTAATTTCTAATTAAGAATGGAATCAATTTTTCTAGCAAGTGACATTGGAACCGAGAAAAATGAAAGCACACAGATAAATCCACTGTTTATAATGAAATGTTTGAGTTTTAAGTTTTAATTCATCTATTCTAAAGAAACAATGCATGACAAACAAATGCATTGTTATAATCTTTGGCCTCCTTTGGTAGGAGGTAATTGAAATGAGAGATTGTATAAAATCCATGAATTAATAATGGAATTCATTAAATTTACTGTTTGGTATAAAATTTTTCTTGATGACGGATTTTATAAAATCTTTGGAATGAGAGAAAAGACTTTCATTTTGAACCCTTTTTAAAATCCCATATGGGAGGTGGGATTTTATCAAAATCCATTGATTGTAACAATACATAGATTATTACAATCCATGTATTTTAGAATTCCATCAAGCCAAACATGTAGATTTATTCCTTTTTAAGAGATTATTACATGTAGTTAATTTTAGTTTGTACACATTTCTCTTCTCTTTAGAAACCTAGTTGATTAAAGTTTTTTTTCTTATTATTTTGTTTTGACCACCATCCACGAAAATTTACTGTTGATAGCCAACCTTTTTATTATATCTAATTTTATCTTTTATTTATCTTTGTTAATAATAATAAACATAATATAGTAAAACCTCTATATAATCATATTGTTGGAATCCTTGAAATTTTATTACTATACAGAATTTATAACTTTAGAGGTTTATTTATAACTAGTTAGTGTAAATTAGAATCGTAATTTTTTATTATTATATAGAGGTTATTTCATTATAGAGTATTCTTATATAAAGGTTCTACTGTATTCTATATTTTAATTTTTCAATTTTAATATCTTATGATATATTATGAGCTTTTTTCTCACTGGAAGTTTATTTGTCTTTCTTTAATTATGGAAGTTTTTTTTTCTTCTATTGTGGAAGTAAAAAAAGGTTTAAACTTGATATTCAGAAGATTGAATAGTTTAAAGACTTGCCTTATGACAATGAAGTCAATATGTGACTCAATATGATCACCGAGTGGATTGAGTTTCTTACCAATGTATCAAAACCAACAAAAGTTCTACAATTAATATGTCAACACGATTGAAAAATTTTGAAGGAAAAAATCATCGTTATGTTATAATCTATGTGATTTCTTAACCGAAGTCAAATTTATTTATCCGTTTAAAGTTGTACTCGTTGATTTTTTTTTTTTTTTTTTTGGTAAGGAGGGAACCTTCGGCGGAGCCTGCCACCCCTTTAGAGTGGAGTCCGACCACCCTTTTAGGGTGGAGCCTAACCACCGAAGTAAACCCCCGGGAGATGGACCACCCAGCAGTAACCTACCTCCAGACAAACCCAGGCTCACGTAGTGGTCCACACATACCCTACATGTCCAAATTAAATGGAAAGTAGATGTCCTAACAGAGGCTTGAACCTTGGTCTCCAACATGCCCGGCATGCGCTTTACCACTACGCTACTACCTGTGCGGGTTACTCATTAATTATTATTACTAATGAAAGACCTCATTTTATTTAAAAAAAATAAACAAATAAGTAAAATTAAGGGATAGTATAATTAATCCAACCTCTAGAAATAGAGATTTATTGTTTTTCTTAGGAAATAAAGATTTGATTATTGATCATACATTGTTAAATTCAATCAAATTGAAGGTAGAATTCAAGTGCCAATAAAATGTAAAAGTTCCTTAATTTTTATCTTAAATTAACTATAAAAACACACCTAAACATAATATACGAAGATATGAATTGTATACTTAAAATCATGGCAATTGTCGCAAAAAATATTTTTCTAATGATTAAAAATACAAGATCACTAATTATTTATTTATAGAAGGCGAAAGATATGATTTAACTTATAAGTTTTTTTTATTTATTTGTTCTTTAAATGTCCCAATTAAACTCTTGCATTTATTTAAAGTCTTGTGTTATATCTATAACATATATAAAAGTTGGGGAGTTGGGGGAGGGAAGGGGAGCAGGTAAATTTACTCTCCTGTCATTTTTTAATTATTTTGTCCCCTATTTCTCATGGTATCCAGCAGCTGTGTTGCAGTAATAATGATTATTGGTCTTTCTTCTCTTCTTTGTTGCAATTCAAGTTAGGAGATGGTTCTTCCATTTTCTTTTGGTGCGACCCATGGTTCCTTAATGACCCTTTGTCCGTTAATTTCCCTTTGTTGTTCCAGCATTTGGTGTCAAAAAAGTATCTCAGTTGCTCAGGTTGTTCAATCACTTATTCATCAAATAGGTAGACCAGCTTCGTCTCGTCGTCTTTGTCTGGCCTGTCTGGATGAGCTCTCTCAGCTGCATTCTCTGTTGGAAGGTAGCCTCCTATCTGAATGCAGTGACGAGGTGCTTTGGTCTCCCTCTCCGTCAGGTGCTTATTCTGTCTCATCCTTTACCAAACGTTACCAGCAGCATAGACATAATGTTGGTGCAAATGTTTTTGTCAAATGTTGGTCCTTTTGTTCCTTTCCAAGAATTAAGTTCTTCTGCTGGACTGTTTTACACAATAGACTTCCCTCGAAACTGTTTCTCTGTTCCAGGAATATCATTTCAACTTATAACACTACTTGTATCTTCTGCCATGAATTGGAGTCCCAAGATCATATTTTGTTGCATTGCATTACTGCGAGGCCGATTTGGTGTAGCCTTTTCAAATGGCTGGGATGCACTTTGTTATTCCCCTCTCTTTATCGGAGTTCTTTAATCAATGGTGTTGGGAAAAATTCCCTTATTACTCCACAGACTACCTTTAATAAAAATAATAAAAATAGTCAAACAAACACAGAGAAATTAACAAGACAAGGATTTACTTGGAAAACTCCAAATTTGGAGAAAAACCACGGCCGTGGTCAAAAGACAACCAAGAAAAATATTCACTATGTGAAAAATTATTACAACCACACAATATAAAATACAATATTTTTCTAACACTAAAAACCTAAGAAAAATAACCAGAAGGTACCCAGAGAATTTTACCCAAATCCTCTAATCCACACAATTTTCTTGAATTTAAAACACACCCAACTAGATCACCCACACCTCACAACTTTCAGTATGTGATGTGTTATATTTTTTTGGATGTTTTATGATCTTCAAGCAAAGATGTAAATGCCTTTATATAGGCAATTTGCTTAAGCAAATGAAAAAATAAATTCAACAAAAAAATCGGTGTCAACTCCACCGAATTTTGAATTTGTTTCCATTCTTCTTCTTTTTTAATCATTTATCAAACAATCTCCACCATGATTTAAAAAAAATTCACCCGCTATCGAAACATTGTTTGTCACCGACAATCATAATTCTTTAACAAGAATTATCATACTCCACCATAAAGAGTATATTCACTTGGAATTAACACCAACTCCAAGAATTTCACCTTGGCCCACGTCAAAAAATCTGCTAATAAATTATGGTCTAACTTCCATGCTGATTTTCCGGAAGTTCATTAGCTATCGACATTCTTCCATTTGTTCCACTACACACCTTACATACTTATCAGCCAATGCCCATGTGCAAATTTGTGGACATGCTACTAATCATACGTCCTCTTTCATGGCATATCCAGTGGTAGCCATCATGCTATAAGGACATATATTTTCTTTAATGAAATTCACCATCTCCCACTTCTAGGGAAACAACATTGGTAACATCATCTTCTTCTCTTGAGTTATTGGCCGAACCAGCTGCACATTTCCTGTAGTTCTTCTTCATGTGGCCAGTTTGACTACATCCCCAACATACAATTTTCTTTACAGAGTTTTTCTTCTTCTTCTCATGCTCACAAACAGCAAACACTGAATTTTCTGAAGGTCTGCTTTCTGCATTTATTCATCTTTCTTCAGAAATTAATTTACTCATCATCTCTAAGTAAACTATAGTTTCCTTCCCATACATTAAAATGGGATGCATGTGTTTGTAGGAAGGTGGAAGAGACAAGATGAGTCTCAGGGTTTTATCCTCCTTATCTATTTTAAATTCGAGAGTCTCCAATACAGAAATAATCTCATTCAGGTTACTCAGATGATCTGAATTTTTTATACCTTCCTCCATATGCAATTTATAAAATTGCTCCTTCAAATAGAGCATATTTGAAACATTCTTTAACTGGTACAAATATTCAAGTTTATCCCAAATTTCATTTGTTGTAGACAGTCCAATCACATTAGTAAGAACATTCTTTGCTAAACTGAGACAAATTTGACTGGCAGCTTTCATATCTAGCTCCTCCCAGTCTTCATCACTCATTGTGGACTCTCCTGAGTCTCCACTACTATCAACAGACACTTTTGAATCTTTTCCGCTGATCAAAGGGATTGGCCTTCCTTTCAATACTTTGTAGAATCCAAATTGGATTAACAAATACTTAACTTGCACTTGCAATAAGGTAAAATTAATTTTTCCATCAAATTTCTCAACATCAAATTTAGTTGCTGATATTTTTTTCCGTGCTCTATTTTAGTGTAAAACACACACTAAAACTCCACCGCACCAAAGGTACTTGCAGGCTTAAAAAAATAGAGTAAATAATAATTAAACTTATTTTTTAATGTGGGGGGGTCTACCTTAGTGGCAACCACAAAGCATATAATAAGTAGATATTAATACCCCAATAAAGCTCTGATACCAGTTGTTGGGAAAAATTCCCCTATTACCCCACAGACTACCTTTTATAAAAATAATAAAAATAGTCAAACAACCACAGAGAAATTAACAAGACAATAATTTACATGGAAAACTTTAAATTTTGAGAAAAGCCACGGCCGTTGTCAAAATACAACCAAGAAAAATATTCACTATGTGAAAAATTATTACAACCATACAGTATAAAATACAATATTTTTCTCACACCCAAAACCCAAAAAAATACCTAGAGGCTACCCAGAGAATTTTACCCAAACCCTCTAATCCTCACAATTTTCTTGAATTTAAAACACACCCGACTGGATCACCCACATCTCACAACTCTCAGTCTGTGTTGTGTTATATTTTTTTGGATGTTTTATGATCTTCAAGCAAAGATGCAAATGCCTTTATATAGGCAATTTGCTTAAGCAAATGACAAAACAAATTCAATAAAAAAAATCGATGCAAACTCCACCGAATTTTAACTTTGTTTCCCTTCTGTTTTTTTTTTTAATTATTTATCTAACAAATGGTATAGCCTTTTCTATGGTGCTCATCAGTTATCCTTCAGCTCATCCTTGTGGTTGATTCTCGCCTGGGAAATCTGGAAGATGCGGAATGAAAATATTTTCAGAGCTGAATCTACTGCCAAAGACATTTTGTATAGCAGCTTGTATTTAGCTATTTATTTATTAAAGTGTAAATTTCCATCTATAAGTCTTAGTTGCGATGACGTGGTTCGTTGCCCATCTTGCTTCTGTAAATTGTAATTTTTCTTTGCCCTTTATTAAATTATTCATTCATAAAAAAAATTTTAATGAAGTTAATTTATTAATTCCAATTTATATAAGATTTAACCCTTAATTAACTAGGATTAGAATTTTAAATTTAATGAAGTTAATTTATTAATTTCAATTTATACAAGAATTTTTAATTTTTATTTAAAATATTAAAATTCTTAATTAATTAGATTAAAAAAATTTTAAAATCAATAAAGTTAATTCATTGAAACAAATTTACATAAGGATTTTTTTTAAATAGTTTGCAAGCGATATAGATTCAAAGATTTCTAGATAAACAAAGAATAGCATAGCCTAAAAAAGTGAAATTATACGTACATACAAGTCAATGTTTACTAATAAATTTAAAACAATTCAATGTACGTAGACAATTTTTTGCATAATTAATATACAAAAATAACATATTATTATTGGACAAATATGTAATACTTTTACTCATGATCTATCAATTAATTAAGTCAAACAAGTTGGTAAGTTTTTTGATCAATAAAGAAGTAAGAAAGTCATTACAAAGAAAATTTATAGAATATTATCTAAAATAAAACAAATAGTTAGAGAAAATTGGGAAAGTGTTGCCAAAGTAATAGGGACTCATCTTTGGCTAGAAAAATCAATCTTTTTTGCCAAAGTATTGCAGGATGGAACAAAGACCAATTTGAAGACATTGACATGGAGATTAAGAAGCTTGAAGCTTTGATTTTGTCCAAAACTGATGAAAGTGTTCCTCAGCCTCTTACTGAAATTCAAAGTGAAGAAGTAGCCAAGCTCAGAGCAGATCTCTACACTAAGAAAAGCATCGGGAGAGAATTTGACATCAGAAATCTAGGTTGAAGTGGACCCTTCCGGGTGATAATCATCCTTCTTCCACAAGATTGCTTCCTCTCATTTCAGAGTCAACCGCATTGCCAAGATTGAAAATGGTTCAGGTACCCATATGAATCCTATTCACATTCGTAATGCAATTTTGGAATTCTATTCAGATTTGTTTGCAGCCGAACCCGAGATTCCCTATAAGCTAAGCATCCTCAACTTTTCTACAATTTCGGAGGATGATAATGTATCTCTTATTGCCCCATTTTCTGAGGAAGAAGCATGGGAGGCCATGGGGCCAACAAAGCACCAGGCCCGGATGGATTCAACTTCCTTTTTTACAGAAAAGCATGGTGCTTCATGAAAACAAGATATCCTACCTACTTTCCATTAGTTTCACACAATAGGGTATCTGCCAAACATCTATAAGTCCTCACGATAGGGTATCTGCCAAACATCTATAAGTCCTTCTATACTATCTTAATGCTTAAGGTAGCAGGTAGTTCATCTTTGAAGAAGTTTAGACCAATCAGTCTTATCCATGGGATTTATAATAGTTTGTCAAAGATGCTTTCTTTTCGTTTGAGGAGAGTGCTTCCTTCTATTATCTCTAGCTCTCAGTTTGCTTTTATAAGAAGCCGTAGTATTCATGAATGTTCTTTCATTGCAAGTGAGGTGGTTCACCTTGTCCATTCTACAAAGCAATCAACCTTCCTCATAAAGCTTGATTATCACAAAGCTTTTGATAACATCTCTTGGTCCTTTTTGTTGTCAGTTATGAGGAGTATGAGATTTTTGAAGAAATGGATCAACTAGATGACTAACTGTTGGCAATGATCTTCTACTTCCATCATTGTTAGTTGTGCTCCTTCTTTCTTGGCCTATTTCTCTACATAAAGGTGTGAAGTAAGGAGACCCAATGTCCCCTATTATTTTCATGATTGTAGTAGAAGGGTTTAAGTTGCTGCTAGATAAAGCTTCGGATGAGGGTCTAATTAGAGGGATTCGGTTGTCTGATTCCTCCTCTCTACTATCAGTTTTATAATTTGCTGATGATACACTATGTTTCATGCCAGCAAAAGAGGAAATTGTCTCCAACTTTGGAAGGATTTTGACGTGTTTCGAACTTATTTCGGGTTTAAAGATAAACTTCGATAAAAGCTCTTTGACTGGCCTTGGAGTTCACCATTCCTTCACAGAGCATTGTGCTACTCTTCTCAAATGTAAGACTTCTAGCCTTCCGATTACTTACTTGGGAGTTCCCTTAACTTACAAAGCTTTATCTGTAAAAAAATGGGTTCCTCTTATTTCCTGGTTTAACTCATAACTAGCTCTTTAGAAAGGAAGTTCTTTATCCTATGCGGGTGGGTTAGTTTTCATTAAATCGACATTAAGTCGCCTTCCCATCTATCTCATGTCCTTATTTAAGATGCCTGTAGCCATGCAGAAAAAAATTGAGTCCTTTATAAGGAATTTTTTATGGAAGGGAGACCCCTCTGGTTGTTCCTTATGCAAGGTTGCTTGGGAAAAAAATTTGTGTTCCAATGGATTATGGAGGCTTGGGTTTATGTCCCCTTCTTCTTTGAAATTTAGCCCTTTTGTTGAAATGGATATGGAGTTTAAGAACATGTGACAGGTGTGCCTGTTGGTTTGAAATTATGTATCATTTGGTAGGCATAGGATTGTGGGACTCTCTTGCAAATTTAGAATATAAAAGGCTCTCTCCCATTCTAAGGGGCATTAAATAATTGTGTATTGAAAATGTTGATCTATGGAGCTTTTTCTTGTCAAAGATAAATTTTAATCTAGGTACTAGAATTTCAATCTTTTTTTGGACTGATGCTTGGCATGAAGGAAATCCACTCTCCATGAGATTTCCTCATCTTTTCAATTTAGATGCTGATTCAAAGGTGTTTATCTCTACTAACATGAGTTCCATCCTCCACCAGTCTGGACAACTTTCATGTACGCATTGTCTTCAGCAATCCAACATGTAGGAATTGCAGTCTCTTAGGCTATTGCTTAAGAATGTCACCTTGAGAAATCGACCAGATTCACTGTAATGGTCACTAAAAGCTTCGAGTGGTTACACTGCAAGATCCGTTTTCTCAATATTACTTAATAAGGAATCTTGCTTTTGTTAGCCTGAGTTTCTCTTGTTACTGGAATTCTGTTTCTCTACCAAGAATAAAGTTTTTTACTTGGACATCAATACATAACAGCCTTCCTAGCTGTCTGTAGCTTTATTCCAATAGGGCAGGCTTTGTGTGCTGTTTGTGCTGAATATGAAAGTCAAGACCATGTATTGCTGCATTGTTACAAAGCAAGAAAGTTATGGGAAGGATTAAATAATTGGGTAGGCATTTCTTTTGTGGTTCCAAGACATTTCTCAGATTTGTTTCAGCAATGGATTGAACATTTCAATGGACTCATACATATAGCTTTTATTACATCTCTATGGATGATTTTATCTTGGGAGATATGGAAGCAAAGGAACAACAAGATTTTTAGGGACTCTACATCTTCAGAAGATATTCTGTACAAGAGTTTGCACCTAGCTTTCTATCTTGTGAAGTGTAAATTTCCTATTTTTTCCTTTTCTTCTTCCGATGTAATTATGTGTCCTAATTCTTCTTTGTTTCTGTAATCTTGGCCATTTCTCTTGGCCTTTTTAATAAAATCCCCATTTATCAAAATTAATAATATTGCTAAGAAATTTATATGTATTAAATTGAATGTCTAATGAAACTAAAATAGTATTTAAAAAATTTGAATGTAAATACAATATGTTAAAATGCAATATTATAAAATAAGTCTTATTACCGAGAATACTACTCTTACTTGTAGAAAAGCAATACCAAATATTAAATCATATATTAGAAAGTATGCTTACGAATAGATAGTTATGTATGACATTATTAAGAAGTATTTACTAGAGAAATGTTGTTGAATAAAGACAAATTAAAAAAATACACTCTAACGAGAAATGTTACTGAATAAAGACAAATTAAAAAAATACTAAAAATAAATATCATACTTATAAAAAAACTAAAAATATATTCTAGATATTTATTTTTTAATTAATATTTTTAAGTTTTTTTATAAGATAATATTTTTAATTTTTTCATATTATAATCAATAGTTATTATTATAAAACATAATCAACAATTATTTATCGTACTCAAGTAATGCATTTCATACGTGTTCAAAAAAAAGTAATGCATTTCATACTAATAAAAATATAATGGAATGAAAAATAAATATTAACAATATAAATTAATTTGTATTAATAACGAGTACTATGTAAAAAATAAAAATATTAAAAATACAAATTAATTTGTGTCAACAGCAAGTACTATGTATGATATACACGTGCAACGCACATGAGAAAAAAACTAATACATATTTTTAATACGTGTAATTCAACAACACAAGGGGTCAAAATAAACAAATTTCATTAATAGGGGTGTGCATTTGGTTTAAACCTAACGTAATCAAATTAATTTTTTTTACTTTCAAAAATGAACTGAACTGAAGTATATAAGGGTTAAAATCTAACTAAATCAGTCCAGTTCGGTTTTTTAGTTTATATTTTGGTCATTTATTTCTTTTTTTTAATCAAATATCCAAAATAATCAAATTGAAATATTAAAAACTTTTAAAAATAAAAATTGAACAGAACTGAAATTAACCAGTTTTTTTTTTTGTTATTTTTAAAACCAAACTAATCGAAGAGTATAAGGCCTTGAACTTTGAATTATTGATTTCATTTAAACCTGAGAAGCATCACAAAGTATGTACAATTAGTAAAACCGAACAAAAAATTATATTAAAGCATTAATTGGAGAGCTCACAACCAAAAAATTATCGTAAACCATTCTTTTGTCACCACAAACATACTTGACAGACTTATTAGCGCTTGGGAATTGTTTAATGTTTTTTCTCCTTTTTATTGCATCAATTATATGGCATGTGTAATTATATAATTTAAAATATCAATTTAATAAATCAAAATAACTTGTGAGATATATACAAATTCTTTATATTTTTTTTGTATTTATGACATTTTTTATATGTTGTAGGATTGTAGAATGGAATAAAAAATAGGTTACAAAAATATTTTGTTTCTTCTTTTACCCTTGGTTTTTAAAGGTATTTTTTATTAGAATAATTATAAAAAAAATATGAATCTAACTTTTAATGACAAAAGATTTTCATCATTCAATAATAAACAATTCTAAAATTACCCTTAACCCTTAACTAAGATTATAATTTCAAAAATTTGTAAAAAATATTAAAAATTTAAATTAATTTAAATTCTAATACTATATATTCGATCACGTGCTATTAATAATTTAAGTAAAAAATAATATGAAAAGT
>CANYLF012133236.1:0-11931 GCA_948193215.1 Bocquillonia castaneifolia
TTGAGATTTGCTAATGGTTGTGAAAATGATTTGGTTTTGATAGTATGCTTATATGTGTGAAGTATGTGATGTGTATGTGTATTGAGTGGTTTTGGCTTAATATATGCCTGATTAGTTGATTAAATGCTTATTGAGTTGCCATCCCCATTGCCATCCCTACTAAGCATATCATACTAGTGAAAAATAAAATAAAATGAAAATAAATAACGGCTTAGTTGGTGAGCAGTCAGCATTTTTGTATGCCTTGCCGACAAGAATTTCTGTCTCTCCACTTAATGAGTAATTAGGAGACCTAGAAGTGGTAAAAGTATTACTACCTTACTCTCATTAATTCCCTTCGACTTTTCTTTTCTACTCTCTTTATAGTCTTCACTCATTCAATGAGTTAAAAATTCACCAGACACTTGTTTCTTTTTTCTGTTTCTTTGTGAAGGTTAATTTGGTGGGTGAAATACGGTGTTCTACGAGCATGGTTTTAAATAAAGGCCTTACGATTTCGTAACGCGGTTATTTAACGGTTTTAAAATTTTTTTTATCTACCATTATTCGTTATTATATTAAATTATCTCACCAATCACAATCTTAATCACTCTTTCCATGCCTCCAAGATTAAAGATTTTAGTTTAAAGAATAAGAGTGTGCCCTTTGAGAAATGTGTATATGATGAGAGTATACATTTCACATTTATAGATATAGTTGAATGGGTTCTGAATGCTATTTCATTTTAGCAACTTTCCTTGTAATGGTTTAGATGTGCACATGTGTTGGGATGTTTTGTCCTGGTTTATGCATAATTATTTTTGTTTTGTTCTCATTATTTAATGATGTAGCCTTAAATGTAAAAAAATAGATTTTTCCATTTATTAATCTCTATTTATAAAACAAAATAAAAGATGTTACAGCAAATGAATAAAAAGAGTCGGTAATTCATAGCATCCCATAATTGGAACAATGCTTTGCTTATAGTCCGTGTAGTAAATTGGTTGATGACAAGCCAATTTCATACTTCACTTTTATACATGTCTGTCTCTCAATTTCAACATCTTGATTGATCCTTTTTTTTCCTTTTTCCTCTCTGCTTTTTGGATAACAATTAAAAACTTATATATGGTCTCTTCCTGATAGGTAAGCAAGTTCTTGAAATCATGTCCAAAGCTGAACAAATTATATCATGGAAATTTGATATTTGTGCCCATGCCGCTTTCTGAATGATGAGCTGAAAGTATACTCCTTTTTCCATTTTGGGCATGAAAATTTTACATTGAATAAGTGAATTCAGTACCTTTACATACATTGTGTGTACTGCATAATCAAAGTGAGTCAAGATCAAATGATATCCTGCAACACACATCATAAAATGTATATATTAAAAAAATATATACTCGTGATTCAAAGCCGATGAGCTTTTGAAAGCATAAAATGTAAACATATTATTGGTAATGAATTGCAAAGATAGGAAATTAATTAATAGGATATACATACATATATATATATATATAGATTCCAATTACTTGTACAAGTTAAGTATATATGCAGAAGCAATGAAATGAAATCAATGTGAGAATTTGTAACAGAAGAAGAATCACTCTCAAGGTAGTGACTTGTGTGTTGCTTCAAGCCGACGGTCTTCCTTTGGCGAAAGGGTCCTCTTAAACACCTTTCTCGCAATAATATATGGGGAGCATTGCCAATTACCCTGCATGAACGTTACAAGCCTTGTAATGTTTTAAAGCAGACGTTACAACAAAGATGATTTGATGGAGAAAAACCCTGATATATCCTCTCCTCTTTCTCACTTTCTTTTTTTTATCCTCCAAAGTGAGGAAAAAGACTTCCACTTCCTCATGGTGGGGTTCCACATTTCCAAAGACACAAAAAAACAGGAGATATGGATTGAAATGATGATCATAAAAATTAAAATTAAAATTAAAGAAAGAAATACAGTTACAAGTGCTCCTCCAGCTAGAAAGGTGAGTTCTGAGGTCCTTCCGAGGTAGTTGACCCACGTCGCGGAACCTGGCTTGCCATTCACCCAACCAGCTTGATCAAGTAGCCTCGCAAAAAGACATCTCATTTCCAAAAAATTTCAAGTCAAGCCCTTCTTGGATCCTTATGGCACCATTCCTCTTTTAATCATGCTCTATCCTCATTCTTCTAACTACCAACCATCTTATGGTGGCCTCTCCAGTCCTCCAACAATATCTTTGTCGAACGCTTCTGCCACCAACAAAAACAAAGATCATTTTACTTCGATTTATCATTATCTTCTTGAGTTCAAATTCACAATGATTATTAACATTCAGATCAAATTCCCCAAATATGACTAGTTTTATACTACTGAAAAAAAATATATTTTGATTAAATTGACATCCACTAATTATTGGGAAGAAAAAATAAATCTCAAGATTGTGCAACTAGCTACTTCACATATGCAGAAATATCAGATATATGATTCAGCTTTCTTAAAATAAGTATACTTAAAAGAATGCCATGAGAGGATGCTCAAGATAGCAACTTTACCTAGTTTCAGAACATCAAAAAGCACATATTTGTATACATACAGGAATATGTTTATTATTTACTATACCTAGAGCTGCAACCTCATTCTAAGTCTAGCTAGTTTGCTGAGATATCTCTATATACAGGTAAGTAAAGGACCACACATGTATATATTCAACAGTAATTGGACCGAGATAAAGAAGAGTGGAAAGTTTTCAGCCAGAGCCCCTTCCAATCATTATCAGCTGCATGAAAAAAACATGCAATTCAAACTGGAGACATGATTTTACAATGCAGCCATATATGCTTGTTGTTCAAGGAATTATAAGATCATCTGCAAGAAATGAGGGATCCACATGATAAATGAAAGTTCAGAACTAGGGGGGGTACTGCACACTCATCAACTTCAAAAGTCAGCTATGACTTTTTTATTTTTCCTTTATGAATTGAAAAGGCTGAATGACAAACTTCTAAGACAGAAAGCCAATGCCTTTGGAGTTGGAGTAGTTCAAGTCTTCAACCATGATGATGGAATGGTTGAATTTGTAGACTCTAATTCGGTAAGTAGCATGATAGAGTAATCTTTTAAATCTATACAATGCCCTTCAAAGTTTTACAGTAACACTGAATGATGTAGCGTAGCGTATCATTCTAGAAATCACCCATTGTCAGTATTTACAATCTAAGTCAAATGCAGATAAACATTTCAACAATGCAGAAGATGATCATATCTAGCACATCATGCTCCAAGCATTTTTATCCACTTCTCTTGTTAAAAATAAAATGAGAAATTAGTACAGAGCTATAATATCAGAACCAAATTAAGGAGAAATAATAAAACCTTCCCCCTTACAGATACTGTCATTTATCCAAATTACTTGAGGAAAAAATTTTACAACACTCTTCCTGATCTGTAACATATCCTCATACAGCAATTGCTATCTTTACAAACAAGAAGATTTTCTTTACTCCAAACTCAAAAAAACTTCAAAAATCATTCTAGGATGAAAGAAGGGCAGTTGCTCAAATCATGAGGCCATGCATTACTAGCTAGGCATACAAAAACTGATTCCCCTATCAATTCCCCCTCTTCTTTCCATTTAACTGCCCAAAATCTTCTAAAAGGTAGGTAAAGAGGTACAAAAAGAAATAAATAGTGGAAAGAATTCAAATAATCCTACAAATTAAAAATTCAAAAGGAGTGAAAAAAAAATGTTACACTGAGGATGTATCAACAAGAACCTCATTCAGCACATCATCCTCACCATTTGCCATTGCGAAAAGCTCTGCATCCTTATCTTCATCACTTGAAAAATCCCGCCTCTCAAGCTTGGAATGAGCCGCAACAAATATCAACTTTTGTGCCTTGTCCAATGCTGCTCTTGAGTGTCCATGGGCACACACCCATTTTAACAAAGACCAATTGCATTTAAATCCACATGCAGTAGCATTAAGAAAAATGAGCCTAACTGCAACTTTCCCCAGTGACTTAAATTCGGTTAGATAAGTCTCCCACACAAGCCTACTACTTTGTGGATTGGCCATTCTCAACTTTCCTGTTATGGGATCTCTTTCCTTCATCTGCACAGCTCTTGCATACACCGGATCAAGCCCTTCTGTTCTCCATTTCATGAGTTCCATCAGTGCAATGTGTGCTTCCTCCCTGGAGACAAGCCTGGTTATAAGCTTGTCCACATCCTTTTCCTGCTCAGTTGTCAGGCATTTGAATGGAGGAAGGTATTTGCCACTGGTGTCCCTAAGCAAATACTGTGGATCAAGTATGAATGCAGCGGCCCAAGCAGGATGATAATTCTTCTTGAACCGCCTTTCAATCACTTTCTCCACTGCTACTTCTGCAATTTGGAACTTTGAACACCATTCCTTCACTTTCGCTCTTAGTTCATCCCACAACTGCAGGCATTGCCCAACTAATGGCCTCTCTGTTTCAATCTCCTGAGCCTTTTCCTTGATTAACTTAACCAATGAGTGAACAGCTTCTAATTCATTCCAAAACCCCACATCTCTAATCATTTCAGCAATTTCTCTTGCTGTTGGATCCTCCATGGATATTATCTTAAACGATTCATCAAGCAAAACTAGTGATAGTGCTCGAGTTGAGCTCAATATATCCTCTAGCATCGTATAAACAGAACCAAAATCCATCTTCTCATACTCACGCAAGGGCACTCTCAATAATCCTGTATGCCCATATTCCTGCAATTGATACTTATGGAAACTACTTCGAATTTGAGTCTTGTTATTGATAAAATTTGCAAGCTTGAAACAGTTCTCCGCAACAGTCCTGAACAGCGGAAGCTCCTTGCTGAAATCCTTAACCAAACTAGTGAATCCTTGATATTGGCAAGAAAGATTAATCATCCAATGATTCTGATTCTCTAAATTCTTTAATGCCTTAGACTTGAACTTGTCAGCAACTATACCTACACACTGCTGCATAGCATTCCCACAAATGCCTGATATAGTCTCCCATAAAACCTCTTCTGCATACTTAGAAGGCACTGAGCCACTAACGAAGACAGCTCTTCGATACAAACTAGTCCCATTAGGCAAATTGACAGTCAAATTCACCAAATTCAAGTCTCTAAAACCCTTATGATTATTCTTAACTTTCCAACCATCAGATGCAATTTGAAAAAACAAAGCATCTCTAATCCTTGCCTCAGACTCAACCTTAGCTTCTTCAAACTTAATATCCAACCTACCACCAGAAAACTCTCTTCTCGAAACAGCAGGAAGACCAACTTGATTCAAGAATGCACGGAATTTGGGATGCTCGAGAGCGGAAAAAGAAACAGACCCACATGACTCATAAACCCAATCAGCTAAATAATCAAGAGCATAATCAATCTGTGACTTACTTAAAGCAGGCCCAGGTGAAGTTTTAGGACTTTTTAACTTCTTAACACTGTTTTCCAGCATAGCTAAAGCATCTAAATCATCTTTCCCACCCGAAAGCATCAAATGCTGCTGCTGTTGAGGCAGCACTGCTATCTCACCAGAAAATCTCGATGGATCAACTATAGCCAAAGGACTTACTTGATATGAACCTCCACCGCCACCACTAGCAGCCACACTGGTATTATATGGAGAAGCAGTCATAACAACTCCAGAACTTGCACCACCTGAACGTTTTCTACTATTATGTATTACAGAACCAGAAGCTGCACCACCACCACCACTAGACGGTGAAGCAACTGTGGTAGTAGGTGGTGGCAGCAGTGCTGTATTAGAAGTAGGAGAGATAGAAGAAATGGGTTTAGGCAAAGAACTAAAATTTGGACAAGTACCACGTTTAAGATGTTCAGAAGCAGTTCTTGATGGATTAGAAGCAGAGAAAAGAGCTTCACATAAAGAACACCGAAGCTTAACTGCTTTAGGTAACCCAGTATCTGAATTATGAACTAACATAGGTTCCAAGTGTGTCCAATACCACGCGCCTTTACCCTTTATAGCTTTAGTTCTAACCATAGCAAGACTTTCATATCTCTTATGTACTGCTTTCGCGTTTAACTCATCAGCTGATGCTCCTCCACCTGACTCCACCGGTCCTCCCGTATTAGTACTCGTTGCCATTCTCAACAAAACAAGATTCAATCTTTCTTTTCTCAACTACATAAAATTCTCTCAAGATAAAAACTTTCTTCTCTTGCATTGAACAGCAACTTCCTCTCCCACCGCTGGTGGCAACCGGGTTTTATTCTTCCGGCGTGTATTCATGCTTTTGGTTAAGTACTCGATCTGGGTTTTGTCACTTATGCATCAATTCTTCAAAAAGACTGTAACTTTGCTTTGTTTGTAGTGATAGGTGGGCTTAAAGAAGAGACCTTTCTTTTCTTCTTTCTTTTTTTTTTTCAAAGAAAGAGAGAAGAAGTAGAAGAAGAAGGAGACATGGAAATGAAAGAGAGTGTATGTGTTTTGTGAATGTGTGTGTTAAAGAGTTAGTTTCCAACAGAAAGTGTGCCGAAGCGTGTGTACACGCGCCGTTTAAGTGAGAGTGGGGAAACCTGAAAGAGCAATGTTGATGGAAGCTGCTACAATGAAGTAACACCACAGTCGACGTACGAAACCACTACAGACATTGGTTGTCACTTCTCGGTCATTGGAGAGTGTATTTCACGCTCTATATTTATTTAACCTCCAAAAAAAAAAAAGTTCTAGTTTTGGCATCCTTTTCATGTTTTTCTGCTTTTATTTTGTTAATTTTTTTTAAATTTCTCTTTTATCATTTCTTTTGGTGTTGTTGGGGTCTTGTAGGGAAGGGTCCCTCTTGTCTGTTTCTTTCTTTTTATTTATTTATTGATAATTTTAAAAAAAATTAAAGGGATTTTTTTTCCACTAGTATAAATATTTTTGGAGTTTTGCTTATGTGACTTATTATACATGTGGGTTTATAATATTTTTATTTATATATTATTTATTTATATATTGAGAATATGGACATTAAAGGGCAACCTAGGAATTTAATGAGTTATACCAGTAGTTCTTTGTTTTTCTAGGGCAGTGTTGACCAAGACAAACCATATATGAATATGAATATGAAATTAAAGCCTTTATTTTTCTTTTCTTCTTCTTATATATTAAAAAAGTTCACCAAATGCCAATATCCAATCAAAAAACAAAAAGAGTACGTGGGAATTTTTCTCTTTTCTTTTTGTTCATTATTACTACTTTACTTGTTTTTGTTGCTGTATTTTTTTTTTAATTGCCTATAGGAGTAGGTAGCATAGATTAGAGGGTAATTTGGATTTTCTAAAATTTTTTATGATTCTCACTTCACTTTAGTAGTAATTTGTAGTCATACCCCATTTCCCACTTCATTGCACACAATAAGGGCTTAATTACACTCACAAATTTTGCCTATGGTGTTTCAACTTTGTAATAAGAAATTTCAGAACTTTAATTTTTATAATATAAAATCCGTTCTTATTATTATTCAATCTTTACCTTCTTATAAAAAAATTATTTTAATGAATCTTGATATGAAATTTTTTATACGAGTCAAGAAAAATACAATTTTATTTATAAAAAAAGTAAAAAAAATATTTTGACCATTAAATTATTTTTTTATATTTTTAATTAAATAAAATTAAAAAATTCATATAAAATAAAGAAAATTTCCAAATGGTCCTAATTTTGGTAAGAAATTATGATACAATATTCTCAATTTATTAAATAGAATATGATAAAAATCGGTTAACGTTAGTGGATAAATACTAACGGTGGAGACTTTTGTGTTCCTAAATACAAATGGAAATATTTATCCACTGTCCCAAATTTTACCATATTGTATTTCAATAAATTGAGAATATTTTATCATTAGCTCCCACCATATTTTGTACCATTTAGGTATTTTCTCTATTTTCTATGAATTTTTCAATTTTATTCAATTGAAAAATAAAAAAATAATTTCATGTTCAAAATTTTTTATTTTTTTAAAAATTAAATTGCATTTTTTTACACAAAAAAATTTTCATATCAATATTCATTAAAATGAATTTTTTTATAAGGAGATAAAAATTGGATAATAATGAGAGGGGGTTTTTTGTTACAAAAAATAAAGTTCCAGGCGTTTCTTGTTACAAATCAAAATTGAAGGATCATAATATTACAACGGACAAAGTTCAAGAACCGTGAGTGTAATTAAACCCACATACGCATTTTGTTTTTATTTTGTTGACTTGGAAAGGAGGAGAGAGATTTTTCCTTGCAATTTCAAAAGGCCTAAAGTACATTGTTATTTTTTATTTAAACTAGGCTATATTTATTTTTTTAGTTTTTATATTTTTTATAAGAATGATATATTATTAGAAAAGGATCGTTAGAAGTGATCACAAAGAATAAAAACAATAAGAAGGCATCCAGACAACGTAAAACATCATCACCAAATAAAGATAAAGTAGAAAATTTTTAGCTTAACTAGATACAAAGAGAAATTAACGGCACTATATGAAAAGCCTCAAATATATAAACCATTTATACTTATAATTAATATATTCTCTTTAAAATTATTTACTTAATCATATAATAAACTTCCATAAAAAAATATTATAATAGTATTTAACTTATTTTACTTTTTATTAAATAAAATTTAAATAATAATAATAATATCAAAATACTTTTCCCTAAGATCGTTGGAGTCTAGCCATATGGAGCTCTACCAAATCTAGCATTCTCTTCCTATTTGATTTTCCTACAGCACTGGATTATTGAGGAAAATTATGAGTTCGATGCTCAGTGAGAAAAATAAGCATATATATATAAATATAATTAACTCAATATCTGAAGTCTTTTTTTAAGACTTCCTTGTTATGCTAGTTAATATTAATTTATGACAATATATAAATACACTCAGCATAATAATTTGCAACACAGCATATCAAGTGTGACACTTTAATAATCATATCACAAGTACTTTTCAATCATTTCACAACGCTCTCATTATCAACCAATCAATATCTCATTCAAAACACTACCATCTCAAATCTTTTAATTTCTCACTAATTCATAATTTCACAATTCAACAATTTATCTCACAATTTCCTTTTCATTAATTACATCACAACCAATTCACCTCACAACACATCATGATCGATTTTGATAATTAGTTAAATTATCCAAAACAAAGGTTAAAGGAAAGGTAACACGATAACATTTTTTTCATTTGGAACAACCTCTTATTGCCCAATCATAAATCATTCATTTCCCCTCTTCACTTTTCTAGGGGTATCATAATTCAATTCAATCACATCCTTTGAGTTACCAATTTCTAACCAATCATTTAGAGAATCAAACTCATTACCAAACTAAATACAAACAAACCGACCAAACAACAATTTCATCTCATAACATCAATGTTACATCATAATGACAAGTCAACCATTTACACAAAAATTATCAAAAATACACAAACTCAATCACAAACTGGGCGGATGACCCATCCTCACCAAATCATTTTCTCATTCTTTCACAAATGTGAATAAGTGGCCACCGACGAGACTATCCCACCAGCTCAGTCTCGCCATCTCTCGATAGGCAGCTATCCCACCGGCTCAGCTTACCCGAATCACACAACCCATTTTTCCCCGAGTCAATCCAAACCCATTTCAACATTTCACAACATCAATACTCATTACAACAATAGCTGAACTTATCAAAACTTACTAAATCAGCATACAATCACATACCCAAATAGCCAACCAATACCACAACACATATCTTATGTTAAACATAAATTCAAAACCATATCAATCAACACATACAACATACATCAAAACTGGAATTTTTTCACTCAACAATTTATTAAATTTTCACCAGCCAATTCATCCACTACCAATTTAACAAGCCAATAGCATAAAATTATCACTTATTCAACTAGAAAATACATCAATTAAAATAACCTAGTAATTTCCACTCAATATATACAAATTTAATTAATTATTTAATTATTTACTTTGTATTTCATAATAATTAAATTCACGTATATATATATTTATTTATTTATTTATTTATTTCATAACAATTAAATTCACCTATTTATATAACACACAATAAAATTCACATAAACATTCCACAAGTAAAACTCAATAATCCAGGGGTATAACCGGGGTACCCTCACACACACAAAATAACTTATTTCCTCACCTGACTAGCGATTGTATTCCATCCCTCAAATCCTGATGCTCTTTATCCAAAACCCATATGAATTAATGTTCAATATAATTTTTACTAATTTTTGGGACACAATTATTATTCAAATTATTTATTTAAAAACACCGTTAAAATTATATAAAAAGGCTTTTAGAGATTACCAGCATCTAATCTTTATATTTCAATGACAGCATTAAGATCGGCATGAAAATTAAGTTTTGTCGATGAATAGTAATTGTGAATAGTACCAGTGGGGCCCACAGGTAGGGTCCACCGGTAGTGTGGGGTCCACGTGGGACCCGCCAAGTCACCTGTACAAACGTTGTCAGAATTAAATTCTAAAAACACTAACGAACTCCTCTCAAACTCTAGATTATAGATATATAATCAGTTTTTATAAAACAATAAACGGATTTAACAGAAGTGAGAAATTATATTTAGAATTTCTTACCTCAGATCTGTAAATTTTCACTCAGTAAAACCTATCAATTGACCACTTAAAATGAAGATTGAGAGACCAGGAATCCATAGAAGCTAGAATCATTTGATTCTAACTCCATATGTGAAAGTTATGGAAGTTAAAAAATTGAGAGAATTTTATATATATATATATAAGTATATATAATTGCAGAAGAGATGAGGAAGATGAACGTCCTCTCTTTTTTTTTATAAAATGGTTAATTACTATTTTAACTCCTAGATATTTTGTAAAATTACAACTTAATCTTTATAGAAATTTTTCTTACAATTACATCCAAACTAAATTGTAAAAATTCTTTTGAATAATATTTTTAATATATATATATATATATATATATTTTAAGGGTGTTACAATTCTACCCTCCTTAAAAAAATTTCGCCCTCGAAATTTGGATGAAAACAATTTTATTACATATGTATATATAAATCATGAAATTGTTTGATCAAGATCAACCATGGCAACGAGGGAAACAATTTCACGGAATCTGACCATCTTAAGTGCTTCTGACTATAGTCAGATTTAACATGATAGTTTGGTGAATTTTCTTTCATGACATGAAGTATAACCTTCTTCAACTTGTGATTCATACTCTCCCACAAGTTACATAAACTTTTTCTGGCTCACACAAATACATCATATTTAATTTGCACATTTGTGCATCTTAGTTCATGATAAGATCTTGTTCTCAGAATTTGAGATTTTAATCCTTGATTTCAAGCAAATGCTCATGCCTTCATGCATCCTTTTTCAAAGCAGACTACATCACCATTAAATATTATACTTCAGAAGGAATGGCTTATTTTTAACGAAGCAATTGTGAAAATGATACAAACATTAAACAAGAATTTAAGATGATAGTGAAAACATATTGATCAAGACAGTCAATAAATCTGTCAAAGTCTGAGAAGTTTGTGCCTATTGTTCTTGCATAAATAACAAATGTCTTTCCATGCCTTATAAGCAAGAATTAACCTCTTGCACCGCGGCATAAATACCTTCCAATGAATGAGCATTGGAAGATTGACCAACATGTTGAACTTATGAAGGATTCAAATCCTCCAGAACAACATTAGGCAATGGGCTAACTTCTTGACTCCCCATTATTTCAAATGAGTCCATGGGTTGCTTTCCCTTAGATCTACTAAGAGCTTCTTGTTCTAAAGTTGTCAAATATAACCGATCAAGTATTAAGCTAGGATAAGGTGTTTTCAAAACATACTCAACACAATCTAAATCAACTTCAAAGTACTCAAATACACGAGTCAGAATTCCACCATATGGTA
>CANYLF012134776.1:0-10989 GCA_948193215.1 Bocquillonia castaneifolia
GTGTAAAAATTACATCTTTTACATGTTTTAATTATAAAGTTTGTGTCTTTTGACATTTTGTATGTAAAGGTCGAATCTTTTTGTGGTTTAATGCATGTCATGATTAGATATAGGTTGTTTTACCATGATTCATGCATTATAACATGTTTTAAAGAGTGTTTTGTGCATAATCATCTCTGCATGTGTGTTTTTCGGGCTTGGTAAACCCGAAAATCATGTTTTGTTGTCAAATCTTACATTCTGGTTTGTTTTGGCAAATACCACTGCCAGGAGTGCGTTGGGCACCATAGCCTATAGGCTAGTGGCGTTGAGACCAAACGCGAGTCCCATAAGTGGCATTGGTCCCTGTTTTATGCTCCTCTGTGGCATTGGGCTTTAAACGGTTGTGTACGGGTCTGTATAGTTTTATACAGTAGCTTTCACATGGAATGCAGCAACAAGGTAAGTGTTTTGAACTTCTTGGGTAATTATTTAGTTGATTTAATGCATGAAATTGGTTATTAATGCTTATTCGGTAATCATTTTAGGTTAAAATTGGTAGAAACCCTAAGATGTATTGCTATGTTGGTTGTTATGTGTTATTATCACCTTATGCATGTTAATTAACCCTAATTAATTGCTGGTAATTGTCAAAATCAACCCTTGTTTGTTATTAGAAACTCACCATTGCATGTGTATATGTAAAAGGTAGGCTATAATTGTTATGTGTTTTTTTATTGCTTTGGCAGAAGGAATGAAGGTTGGTATAATACTAGGAGTATTAGGTAAAGAATCATGCTCTAGAATTTATATGTCCGATCCTTGAATCTCTGGGGCCAATGCACCTTTCATATTCTTAAGAGGTATCGAGGTGTACACCTTGTAAGACAATCCCAATGCCGATTCAGGTGGCGACTCTCACTTCAGCCCAGCAGCTGAACACACAGTGCCGCAGTTGCTAGTCAAGGTCAGGCTCTGAGGTAAAGCCTCCTTGTCTATGGTTTGGCGACTCCACTCGAGAAACTTGACTGACAGACTTATGATTCAAGTGCATACCAATACTATTTTTATTATGCTAAACTCTAGTTTCTTTGCATTCATACTTGCATTAAAACACCCTACCTTACGGGTACCATTGGTCGAGTCACCTATGATTTACAAGAGTTCTTCATAGGAGGCAAAACCAATGACTACCACTCATAGTTGGAATTGTCCTACTATTGCTTACCATCATAGTTATGGTTAATGAGTGATAGTTAATGGGAAATTCAAAGCTGAATGTCCTATCATCGCTTGAACCTTTTTTGATTGAGGGAGATGGTTAATGGTAGTTCGCCTTCTATGGGAACCTTCTTTTAGTCAAACCTGACTGAAGCCATCTAATGACCATAGCAACTTCCTTTAGGACTTACCAAATGATTGCTTTGTTATATGATGCCATGAAGTCGTTATAATGCCCGAGTCTTGTGTCATTATTTTAACTCAATACCTAATTATTGCCTATGGAGGAAGCATTAGTCTAATTGTACATGGCTAGTGCAACCTTACAACATAAGGTCATTTAGAATTGAGAAGAACAACTTTGATTATTACCTTTGAAAAAGGGATGTTGGTATGTCGGTCTAATTGTACCTGACTGATGTTAAAATGGCCCTGGCACAAGGGGAACATTAAGGAAATTCGCTAAAACAAAAACATGGGATAAAGTCTTAGTAATGACTTATTATTTGGTTTGTATGTTGAGAGCTTCTCTTGTGTGCAAACATGCATACTACGTTGGCAATAGCATCCCCTGTTGATGCGACGGCCCAATCCAATTCCTAGGAATATTGACTTGCCAAATGAATATGTGTCTGGGAGAAATAAGGTTGGAAAATCTACCACTTGGTAATATGTGTGTTTGACTAACATTTGCTACTTGTGTTCCCTTGTCTTTTGCATCCATACATACACACATGCATGCATCTTTGCATACACATGTCATAGCATGCAAACCCCTTATCTTGCAGCAACATAGATCTCCTAGTACGTCCTGGACAAGGCAGGTTGCATGACTTGTTAGAAATCCATAAGAGAAGACACCACAAAATCTGACTTCCCCCAGGCACGATGGCTGGACTGAATGATGACCTTTTGAAAGCTCTATAAGAGATGGTTGAGAATGGAATCAAGAAAGCCTTGAAAGACCGGGATGACTGTAGGAATGATGACCGGAATAGCACTAGTGAGGAAGAGGATGACCCTAAAAAGAGGCCTGAGCTTAGGGCTATCAGTGCATTGACTAAGAAGATGGAAAAACTCCAGGAGTTGGTAAGAGTCAAAGACTTTGATTTTGACAACCTTGGTCTGCAAGGCATAGCTGGCCTCCCTCCCAAATTCATGACGCCCGATGTGTCCAAGTTCAATGGAGCTGGAGATCCAAGGGTGCACCTTAAGCAATACATCACAACCCTGTCAACCACTCCTTTGAATGCCGAGTAGAAGCTTGGGTTGTTCCCACTCTCTTTAGAAGGAATAGCTTTGGATTGGTACCATGCTCAATCAACAGCCACTCAAGCTAATTGGAAGACTCTCAATGAGGCTTTTAGGGAGCAATTCTCTCATAATGCTACCCTAGAAATCTCGTTGCAAGACTTGGAGATGACAAAGTAAAAATCAGAATTCCTCACTAGATGGAGAAACAAAGCTACCCTTATGAAGAACAAGCCCTCCGAAAAGGATCAAGTCCTAATGGTGGTTTGAAATGTCCTTCTAGCTTGGGTGGAAAACTTACAAATGATGAACCCAATAAACTTTGATGAGCTATACAATGATGGACTTCAAGTTGAGGAAATTGAAGCCATGAAGCATGAGCCCCTGGCAAAAGCTTTAGAAGGACTATGAAAGCGAGATTCAGACTATGAAAAAGACGAGAAATGGGCATCACCACACCAAAATGAAGCATCCATGTGATCATCAAGTGTCTAGGATTTGCCTCATGTAGCTTAGCACAATAATGACCCTTTCGGTTAATGAAAGGACATCAATTTCAATCTGCTTTATTAATGTTCTTCTCAATTGCATGATTGCAATTCATTAATAATATTATGAGCTTATTGGACTTCACTTCACTTCACTTTATGATTGTTTGTTTAACATTGGTACACAAGACATAGGAAACATTTTTTGCATTTGATGTTATTAATCCAAAAAAAAATGAAAAAATGGGGAAATTTTCAAAACTCGAATTCGAACTGGTTTTTTGAAAACAAGTGTTAATGATCGAGCTTTCAATTTCCCTTTCTTAAGTGAATCCATTTCAATTGTGTCATTCCATATGGGTACCAGATTCTTAACATAGTTTGAAAGCCTTTGAGTGCTTGAGCCTTTATAAGCATTCATCACTTTATGCTCCTTTTTCTTTTTGAGAGTGTCTTGTATAGGAAGTGTTCATTAGAAATTGCCTTGTTATGCATTTGAAATCCACACGATTATTGGAAATATGAAAATGAAGAGGGCACTTAGGATAAACTCTTAGCCTTAAAAGCCTACCCTGTTTACCTTTAGGAAGCCAAAGTTGAGCCCCCAATTCCTTTTTCTTGTTTAAATTCGCCAAATGATAATTAGCCTGATTGAGCCTTTCTTGAAAATCTTCCCTAACCTTTTCAACCCTTTTGTGCACTAAGTTTCACAACTCCATTCTATTGAAATAACTTGTGAAGTGAGTAGTTAGTCCTTGAATATTCCTTGGAAAAGCTTTTGTCAAGAAGTTACGAATGAAATTGTGAGATGCATAGGTTGCTTGCTCAAAAAAAATGAAAAAGAAAAAAAGAATGAAGACAAAAGAAAACAAAAAAAATGAAAAAATAATTGAAAAAAGAAAGAGCAAAAAAAGTGCTTAAAAAATAGAAAGGTAAAATTTTTTTGAAAAGAAATTGAAAAAGAAATGAAAAGAAAAAAAGGAAAATAAGAGCAATGAGCATCCTTGATGTAGTTCCTATTTTGAATACTCTTGACAAGTAAGCTAAGTTGGAATGCATCTATTCAAAACTTTAAATTCTAGGAGTTATAGTGCATTTACCCTTTTCTTCCTCTAAAATCCTACCTTACCTAAGCCCCATTACAACTAAATGAAAGACCCTCGGATTTGCATTTCTAATACATTCAAGTGGATGACTTATGATTAAGAGGCAAGCATATAGTTGAATTTTCTTATGCCTTGACTTGAGTGTAAACACTGCCCCTTAAACACCAGAGAGTTTTTGTAAGAATTGTAAGAGTGTTGAGTCGATTGTTTTCATATGGAAATACGCAAGGAAAATGATTTTCACTTTGATTTGGTTTGGACAGCTTTTTCATTAACATTACCATTAATTGAATTCTTCTGAAAATGAATTTTGAAAAACCGAAGGGATGATTTACAGTAGCAGTAATGTCTTGTGTAGTGATGTAAAGTACACTTTTGTACCATTGTTAAATGAATAAAGGTCGACTTTGAATTTTTGTCAAATTTACCTATTATATGATTAGTGCTATTGCATTCAAGCTAGAATAGAAAACATTAAGCAAATAAAGTGAGACAAATATGAGACCAACAAAGTTGTATTCGCTAAAGCTACTTGTATGAGACATTCACCCTATCACTCGGCTTTTGAATAAATGCTCGGGGGCAAGTCCTTGGCCTATACCATCTAACATTATACTAGATGCTCGGGGGCAAGTCTTAGGCCTATACTGTCCCACGTAGTACTAAATGCTCAGGGGCATGTCATTGATCTGTGTAATCCATTCCAACACCAGCAGCAATATCACATTTCTACCATGGATGAAATCTATAGTTCAAGGGTGATCTTAACATCAGTCAAGTCAACACAGCCCTATATAATGCCATTGGGTCCTTTGCTGGCTTCTACATACGTTTTGATGATCTTCATAAATTTTCCTGAATCTAAGAGCATTCTATGTATGACATTCCATATCCACAACTTCATGCATTTCATATAGTTATAGATCACAGCATATCATACACCTATAGGACATAGTTTCAACATAAGAATTCATGCATACAACATATAGCATACAACATGCATTAGCTTTCATATGTGTTACATGCATGCACACGACATGCACTAGATTAAGCATAAAATATGTTCCACGCATCGCATGCAAGACATACATACATCTACCAGGTAAAAAGCCACAAGGAAAAGCACATTAATGACAAATAAAGTCAATACCATCAATGATGAAGAAATTGAAAACTATACTCGGGGGCATGCAAGTCCAATTGAGGGAAACTTTTAAGAGAAAATCAAAAATTACAGACAACTACAGTCAAAATGACAGAATTAACTAAGGAAAATTATAAAAAATCCTAAAAAAATCCCAAAAAATCCCAGACACCTACTGAAACCTAAAAATAGTTTCAGACTCTGAAAGTATTTGAAACTAACCCCAACAAACCTTGTTTTAAACTCTGAAAGTATTTAAAACAAGTAATTGTTTCAAACTCTAAAAGTATTTGAAACAATTTCGATCTAAACCCCGTTTTAAACTTTGAAAGTATTTAAAATGAGTGAGATCAACCTTTTCCAAACTCTGAAAGTATTTAGAACCCAATCTCGATCCAAACTTCATTTTAAACTCTAAAAGCATTAAAAATGAATGAGATCAAACTTTTCCCACAGACATGAAGTTGGCTTCGGAGGATTGCCCGAATAAGCAGGTTTTGCAGGATTGCCCTCGAACATGAAGATAGCTTCAAAGGATTGCCCAAAGAAGTGAGCTTTGGATGATTGCCCTCAACCATGAAGACAGCTTCGGAGGATTGCCCAAAGAAGTGAGCTCTAAAGGATTGCCCTTAACCATGAAGGTAGCTTTGGAGGATTGCCCAATGAAGTTAAAAGGATTGCCTGATGGAGTTAATTTCAGAGGATTGCCCTCAACCAAAGGATATCACTACCCCCAAAGGAGCATATTTCTAATTATGTGTTCCCCATGGAGTCAAACCGAGGTAGACGAGGTCCGAGGTAAGGTTCCACATTTCCAGAGCTGAGGAACACATTTCTTTTCCAAAAATTATATGGTTAGTGCTTTGTCATCATTTTCCATATTATTGGTTAATACTCCAAACCTCCGACAAAGCGGGGGCAAACTGTTAACACCTAATTTTTGGATGCAGGAATGTGGAAGCAGCTCAAAGGCCCAGTGATGATCATTCATGTTTTAAATATCATGAATTGAGTTGAAAATTGCTTTTCAGAGATCGCATAGCCACAATCAAATTGTTTTCTAAGCTTTCAAAGCATGTTTTCACCCAAAATTTCTGTTTTAAGTATAATAGTGCATTTTTCAAATGATTTTCATCATAACTTTTTCTACAAGAAATGAAATGACTTGAAATTTTGAGGGTTGATAGTTTAGGCCATTCTGTACGTTTTCTCTTTTACACGTTTTTACAAAATCTGACGTTTGGAGGCCTAAAAGGGCCCAATGCCACCCTTGAGAGTGGAATTGTGCCCAACGCCACTTGGAGTTGGGCTCAACACCACTGGTGTTGGGCTCAATGCCACTGATCTTAAGTTAAATGCCACTGGTGTTGGGTTCAATGCCATAAAAAAGACTAGCATTGAGCCACCAATGCCAGTTGCACGATTTCAGTAGTAAAAAGCCCGATTTCAATCTGTTTCGGCCCAGGATGATCTGTATGAGTTGTACACGCGTCCCAAGGCCCAGTAAGACCATTTTGACCAAAATATCCTTTAATTTAAGCTCAAGTCATTAGTTTTCATTAGGAAAGTGATGGTGGTAACCCTAGCTTAGGTTTTAAGCTAAGTCGAGTATAAATACTTATCTAAAACTAGGTTTTTGGAGGAGGGTAGCTGCTCATACGAATTTTAGGGTTTAGTTATTCATACTAACTCTCTGAATTCATTTGATAGCTACATAAACTTTACACTTTACATTGTACGCATAAAAGCTCTTAAAAGTTGGCATCTTTTGCATTCAAAAGGAGTTTTGAAGCATTCAATCTATTCAAGTAAAAATCCAGCAACTATTAATCACTAAAAAGCAACTTAGAAGTCACTCAAACCAGATCTGGGGGTTCTCAAGCACTTGCAAAACAATTTCTTGAAAGGTAAGTCTTCTTTTCCCTTGTTTTTCTTTGTTTTTCATTATTTTTGCATGTTTTTCATGATTTGCATGCCATGAACATTTTGTTTTATGTGTTTTTACTGCTGTAATCTTTTGTTCTGCATGTTTAAATGCCGTTCATGCATGTTTCTCTCATTTAAATTCCATTATATGCCATGTACATGCATTATAATTGATGAAAGTTACTTTGTTTGCATGATTATTTATGTTTTATTTCAGATCTGAATTGTTTGATGTCATAAACATGTTTTAATTGCACAAAAGTTATTGTTTTCAATGTTTGATTGCATAAAAATCATTTCTTTGGTGTTTTCAATGCATAAAAATTATTCTTAATCATGTTTTAATGCATAAAGGCTGTTCCTTTTTGTATTTTGATCCATAAAGTTGTTTTCTTTGAATGTATTAATGCATAAAGTTTGTTTTCCTGCTTATTGATATGTGAAATTGTGTTGTTACAATGTTATATGTGTGAAAATTACATCTTTTACATGTTTTAATTATAAAGTTTGTGTCTTTTGACATTTTGTATGTAAAGGTCGAATCCTTGTATTTTTTAATGCATGTCTTGATTAGATCTAGGTTGTTTTGCCATGATTCCTGCATTATAACATGTTTTGGTGAGTGTTTTGTGCATAATCGTCTCTACATGTGTGTTTTTTGGGCTTGGTAAACCCGAAAATCATGTTTTGTTATCAAATCTTGTATTCTGATTTGTTCTGGCAACCAACGCCACTACCAAGAGTGGTGCTGGGCACGAACGCCTGTAGGCTAGTGGCATTAATCCCTAAACGCCAGTCCCACGAGTGGCGTTAGTCCCTGTTTTATGCTCCCCTGTGGCGTTGGGCTTTAAACGGTTGTGTATGGGTCTATATAGTTGATTTAATGCATGAAATTGGTTATTAATGCTTATTCGATAATCATTTTAGGTTAAAATTGGTAGAAACCCTAAGCTGTGTTGCTATGTTGGTTATTATGTGTTATTATCACCTTATGCATGTTAATTAACCCTAATTAATGGCTGGTAATTGTTAAAATTAACCCTTGTTTATTATTAGAAAATAACCATTGCATGTGTATATGTAAAAGGTAGGCTATAATTATTATGCATTTTTTTTCTTGCTTTAGTAGAAGGAATGAAGGTTGGTATAATACTAGGAGTATTAGGTAAAGAATCACGCTCTTGAATTGATAAGTCTGATCCTTGAATCTCTGGGGTCAATGCACCTTCATATTCTTAAGAGGAATCGAGGTGTACACCTTGTAAGACATTCCCGATGCCGGTTCGGGTGACGACTCTCACTTCAGCCCAGTAGCTGAACACACAGTGCCGTAGTTGCTAGTCATGGCTCAGGCTCTGAGGTAAAACCACCTGATCTGCAGTTGGTGTCTGATGAAATAAGGTAATAAGCTTTGATTAAGAAGATTTGATTTAATTTGATTTTAAACAAATAAGGAAGGTTTGAAATCTGATTTAGGGTTACTTGGAGTGATGAGCAAGTCAATTTAAAATGGGTTTGGGCTTAAAAACAATCTTGGGCTTTCTATTCATTATCTGGACCAAACTTGAGGAGCACGCCTCAAGCTTGGATCGTATGTCTCAAGCTTGGGCCGTGCGCCTCAAACTTGAGCCACACGGGGCTAGGTTGAGGTGCACTCCTCTACCTAGAGTCTCACGATTCTAGGTTAAGAAGCAGCTAATTCTAACCCTGTTTAGCATGTTTCGTGATACTTTAGCCTGTTTCAAAGCCCTGAACCTCATTGAATCATATTTTGAACTTTGAATCGAGATTTAAAACATCAGCAGTTGGCTCAAAACTCATTTCAAAATTAAAACCACTTTAAAATCAATCAAAATAATTCAAACTCAATCAAAAATCTATAAAATCAATTCAAAACCAATTCAAAACCTTTAGAAAATATAATTAGAGGTTCTTTGGCATTCAAACAGTGTATCCTGAGTAAGAAAATTAATCTCTAATCATCATCTGGGCTTGCAGCACTCCCATCCTACATGCATCCTAAAATTAGGTGTCTTCAGCTTGCCGTCGCTTTGTCGGGGTTTAGTGATGATCAATTATGGATAAATCATGACAAAGCTTAAACACCAAAAGATGTAAATGACTGATGATGTGTAAATGACTAGAAGGTAACATTTGTACAAACTCGTCTCCCATGGATAGCCATCACCAGTTTACTGGATAGAACAAACCTGGAAGGCAACAAGTGTACAAACTCGTCGCCCATGGATAGCCATCACTAATTTACCAGATAGAACATATCTAGAAGGCAATAGATGTACATACCTATTGCCCAGGGTGAATAACCAGTTCATGCATAGGAATACTAATTCTTGCGCCAAATGGCATCGGGTGCAAAACCACCATTAACATGAATAAACTAGTTCAAGCGTAGGAATACTAACCCTTGCACTAGATGGTGTTGGGTGTAAAAGCACCGTTAGTAGGAATAAACTGGTTCAACCATAGGAATACTAATCCTTGTACCATATGGCATCGAGTGCAAAAACACCTTTAGTAAGAAAGGAGGATAAATTGGGAATAATATGACCACTGGATAGTCATGAAAATGACTAATGGGTGACTGGAAAGAGGAAACTAGGGAAAGGTTGGCTAGTCTTACTATGGAAATGGTAACTGGATTCACCGAGAAATGGTGACTGGACATAAAGGGTGACTGGACTCATTGGTGAAAGGGTGACTGGAATCATTGGGGAAAGGGCGATTGGGTTCATCGGAAGAAGGGTTTATTGGACTCACTGGGGATGGTATGGACACATGATGTGATAACATGTTAAAAGGGAATAATAGAATATATGAGAGGGTGAAGTTTTGGATGAATAGATATATGATGAGGACATGAATATATGTTATGAAGGAATAAAACATATGACATGGTGAAGATAAACACACGACATGGTGAAGATATGAATATGAGCTATGAAGGAATAAAACATGTGACATAATAAAGATAATAGAATGTGATATGATGTGAGGATATGGATGATATGATGAATAGTTAAAAAACAGAAAGGATAAAGTGTAGATATTACCTCAGATGCTTATGTTTTGACTTTGTGGGGATTTCTGGATTTCATACCTTTGCGAGACCATGTCATTGTGAGATGAGGAGCTTTTACAGGATTACATCAGAGCTTTGCAAGGTCATGTCATTGTCAGATGGAGAGCTTTACGAGGTTGTGTCATTGTGAGTTGGCAAGCTTTGTGAGATGGCAAGCTTTATGAGGTCATGTCTTTGCCAGATGGTGAGCTTTACAAGTTCATGTCATTGTGAAATGGCGAGCTTTGCAAGATCATGTGTTTTCCAAATTGTGAGCTTTGCGAGAACATGTTGTTGTGAGATGGCATGTTTTATGAGATCATGTCTTTGCCATATGGTGAGCTTTGCGAGATCATGTCGTTACTAGATGGTGAACTTTGCGAGATCATGTCATTACCAGATGGTGGGCTTTGTGAGATCATGTCATTGCCAGATGGTGTGCTTTATAAGATCAAGTCGTTGCTAGACGATGAGGTTTGTGAGATCATGTCGGTGCGAGATCAAGTCGGTGCGAGACCAGGTCGTTGTGAGATGAGAAGCTAGTGTGATCTTTGGACATGTTATTTTGCTCCCCAGCATATTGTAATGGTTGGAGATGCTTTTCAACATTCTTGGTTAATGATGTTTCGAAACTTTACCTGTCAAGATGTATGCATTTGTTCTATGTACGCATGAAATATTACGTATGCTATGTGTGGAGTAAATGAGAAAGTGAATGCATGTACATCATATATGTATGCTTGAAATTATGAATACTAAAGCTAGATTTATGAAATGCATAAACTAAATGGATGT